>PVIH01009845.1:0-79482 GCA_004025045.1 Sigmodon hispidus | reverse complement strand
GGGCAGATGGTGGGGAAGAGGTATTAGGGAGGAGATGGGGTGTGGTTGAGGGAGGGTGAACAAACGGGCGGACCCACGCGGGTGGATCCGTGGCTAGTAGCCTCCACGTGGCCATGTAAGGGCCCTGATCCGGATGGCCACGTGGTCCTGGAACAAAAACTTTGATCTCCACCTGTGAAATGGTATTCAAGTTAAAAGTTCCCTCTCTGGGCCACCCGACATTCATCTTTACCCATTCTGTCTTACAATATGTAATCCACTTCTTTTTCTTCACTTCGACTCCTTGGTGGCTGGCCCTTTCGCGGACCTCAGACCAATGGTCCAGAGTGAGACTCAAGGGAGTTGTTACTGTCTGCCCCATTTCTAGTGTTAGTATTAAACACAGAAATCCCACAATACAACACAGAACACAGACATGCGCTGCGTGGCTCCGGCGTAAAACCAAAAGCAGAAACTCAGAGGGAGGCTGCTCTGAGGGCCCCGTCCCCTCGTCTCCCACCAGGACCACGTATCCTTCCGATATGGGTTGAGCCCCAAAAAATCGGGCTCCAGACAGATGAGTCCGGTAGACTCCAGAGGCCCGTGGAACGTCTTCCAGGGCTGTGGAAGTGAAGTCCGGCCCTGTCAGGCCCTTCAAACTCTCCACCAGATACAGACGGATCCGATGGAATCCACAGATTCAGAGGAACACACAGCACACACAGACTCAGACAATTATAGAACGTCCGCTGGCCAGCTTACCTCCTGATGGTGGGTCGGCAGTCCGTGGGCGGGGGTCTCAAATTCCCGGCCAATGCACCAAAATGAAAGACCTCCGGGGAGGACTTTTCTTCAGGACGAGACCCCAATACCCAAGGAACGAGCCGAGACCACGATTCAGATGCAGCAGCACAAGGATTTAATGGGGGCGAAGGTACCTCCGGGCGGCAGCAACTCGGGGAGCTGACTGGTGCGCCCCAAGGCTTTGTTCTAGGGCATTTTATAGCATAGGGGAAGCGGGAAGCAGGCTTACAGAAGCAAAAGGCGTGGTTATAGGGAAAACAGAGAAATTATTTGTTCATTTAAACAACTCTCACTTATTGGATGAGGGAGGGCTTAGTGGCGGGGAGAAATGGCGGGAAGAAACAGTCGCTTGCTGGGAGGGGGAGTCTCTGATTACAGGCCTCTTGTGGTGTGTGGTCCTGGTCACGTAGCTTCTTTTGGTATGCAGTCCTCCTGGTCACGTAGCTTCTTGCTATCTGATTGTTTCTTAGCAACCCTTTATTATCTGCCTGGTCGCAGCCTTGTGCTTGTGTGGGAAGGGACGTGGAAGCCTGAGCATGTCTGGGCAGGCCGGGACAAGTCTTATCTACTAAACTGAATGTCTAAACTGAATGTCTGGATCCAGCCCTACAATCTAGAGTCTTTTACTGAAGAGAAAGAAATCACTGGCTTGAAACATTCATAAACTAGCAAACAAATACCCCTGGGCCACTAGTCTACCCACACAAATTGATTTCTAAATAAAGATTCAATTTAGATTTAAAAGTCTTGTATGTGCCAGAGGTATCTCTTCCATCTGTAATTTTCCCTGGAGGCTCAGATACCTGTCCTTCTGTTATCAAGTTCTTATTAGTTGCTTCCACATGCAGGAAGCTGGGCTCCCAATCAACACATTCCCCAAGAACGTGTGGTAAAGTCCCAGTTGCTATCCATCCTGTCTCTGACCAAGAGCCTTCTCCTTACTAGTCTTCTGGCTCTTCAAGCACGGAATCATGTAGCTACTAGGTTGTGACACTCTTCAAATAAAGCTAAAGAACATAAAAATCTATGTTCCTTCCCCCCTGACTATTGGAAAATGTCATGATAAGCTCAGATATTTGTTATGTTGAATTTTAAAAATGCACAGGCATTGTTCTCAGCTCTTATTTAACTTTGTAGCTCATCCTTCTCTCCATGGAGAGCAGGGACCATGATCAGAAGGTACCAGACCAAAGCACTTCAACTCCTCCCCTCTCCTTTCCTGGCCTCTTCTCTGGTGGGGAGTCTAAACATCTGTCCATGAGAGCATGTGCTCTGTGGCAGGATCATGTGTGTGAAGAGCACAACTCCTTTCTCCATCTCTCTGAGTTCACTAGAAGATCATACTCTCATGGTTAGGTAGGCCAAGTTTTCTGCTTTTCTGTAACAACTTGCTTTCTTATTCATAATCAATCATACTTTCCACTCTTAACATAACTTGATTGTTGAAGCTTGACACTCAGCTTTGACTTCACCCACTGCACCTTTCCTGGCTTCACACAGTGACTCATGTAGGTCATAGCTTAGGGTTGTCCTTTTGTGAAAGATGGACAGGGCTGGTTAATAACTTCTGACATAGATTACATCATAGGCACTTGGTTTAGAAAATTCTCACAGTGGCTTCTGCTGAATCATTCTCTTTCCTGTCCTTTGCCAAGTGGTGTTCCTTTTCTGTCCTTCACCACCTTAGTAACCCTAACACTGATTCCCACACCCATATGTTCATAGATAATGACAATGTTCTTTGTAGACAATGAACTTGGAAATAGACTCTTTCCTTTGTATTTTGCCCATCTGCCTGGAAGAGTAACCAGTGCATTGCATTAGTGAGCTCTCTATAAATGCTTGAAGAATAATTAAATAATAAAAGACACCATTGGTTATTAGGTTTTTTGAGGTTTGTTTTGCTAGATAAGTTTATTTACTGGCAGTCTTTTCTTGTTTACTCCTGTTTGTAGAGGTATTAATGGGCCCAAGGTCAAAGTAGAAAGTGAAACAATGTAACAATTTAAACAGCAGGTCTATTCCTTTCATTTGGAGCAAAGGAAACAGTTCATTCACCCATCAGTCAAAATATTTTGAGCCCTTAATTCCTTGCTAACAGATTCTCCTCTTGATAGGGGTTTAGTTAACTTCTCTGCCTGCTCCTCTTAAGTAGACACAACTGTGGCATTCCTGGAGTCTCCTGGGGCTTGTCCAGATAGCCCCAGCCCAGCAAGGAGGCCTGCTTAGTTTCCCCAGCTTTTGATCTCTGATCACCCTAACTTGCCTTCAACAAGAATTCCATTAGGTCAGCTCAGCAGGAATTCCCTTCATGTCTCTTCTCAGTTGTTTCCACTGAGGACCCTGTCACTCTGTTCCTTGGCTACCAATCTCCTGTTAATCCTGGCTGTATTTGAAGTTAAGTCTGCTCTTCACTGTGTTTTAACTCTTACTGCAGTTGCCTTGAAAAAAGTGTCTCTTGGAATTTTAACAAGTGTTAGTATGTGCTCTTTCACACTGCCTAGCACAAAGCAGACAAACTGCAGCAGGCTTTTCATGAAACACATATTGTAATGTGTGGGGAACCAGAAGAGACACTCTGCCTTTGGTCTGAGAGCAGAAAAACAAGGATGCTATTTGAGGAGGTGGGGAGGAAAGAATGAAGAGCCTGAGGATGAGCACTGTGAGAGCTGTCATCTGGACATGATGTGACGTTGAACTCATGGACTCACTGCAGCTATGGTTACCCACACAAGATCAAGCCAGGAAGATTACTCAACATTTCAGCAGGCAGCATTAAATAGACTTGGTGGTTACAATGAGTACCTAGGACATGAAGGTAGAAGGGGATGTGTTGGGGAGTGTCCAAGGAGAGTGAAAGTAGGAAGTAAATCTGATCAATATATACATGCATGGAATTGTCAAAGATAAAGTTTACAGAAAATAAGAGACTTAGAATGTTATGAGGAGATGGGAGGGGAGAGGACTCTACAGAAAGATGGCAAGTCACGGTTGTTAGGCTGGATCCAGTGGTAGGGGTTCCAGAACTATCAAAGGAAGCAGGTGGGGTGAGGAGGAAAAGGAATAGAGAAGAGGCATGGACACAAACCAGGTCACTTGAAGCTGTTTGCGTGGGTGAAGTTTGGAGCATATGCCATAAAAATTGGTAGCTTAGGCTTCAAATGTTGGAATATATATTAGGCTTGGGGCACACACCTGTAATTCCAACCCTCAAAATGACAAAGACTGGAAGCCTAAAACCAGTCTGGGCCATTTAGGAAAAACAAAACAAAATAACAAAGAAACTATTGGGGGAAAAAAGTGGAGGTATTATGTGAGTTTTCCACAGTAGGTAGCCAGCTACTGTTAATCTGAGACACTATCAAGCACTTTCCGTTTCTTTCCCCTCCCAGGCTTGATCATAATACACAGATGACTGAGAAGTAGAAATTGCTGCTCAGGGATATTACTATGTTTGCTGGTTCTTTTAAAGCTTGGAGGTTATGTTTAAGAAATTCCTGGGAAATGACCAGCATACAGTTTGTGCTTCATGGCTTTTCATTACTTCTTCCTCTCTGGGACACCTCCTGGAGGGCCTTTCATCATCACACAGAAAAGATGGTTTGCCTAATTGTTTTCTTTCTGCTTGGATGATCCTGATCCTTCCTGATAGCAGACACTTCAATACTTCAAGTCATTCTGGCCAAGTTTCCCAACAGAGTTATAACCGCAGTAAGTTCGTTAGTCAAGTCTCTGCAGAGCCTGCTCCCCTTTTAATTTCCCATATTAGTATCAGTGGATGCAGAAGGCACCCACAGGAGTGACAGCTTCTTGTGTTCTGGGACAGAGAATTAGACAGAGACACACAGAAAAGAGTGGAAGAGATCACTTATTTAAAAAAAATTTGCTTCCAAGGGAGGAGGCAGACTTGGGGGAGGGCAGAGAGAAAGTTCAGAAGCTCAAATGGTAAATGTTGTGCAAAGAGATGAGGCGTTAATGCCACAAAACTTGGGATTCTTGGCTTATTTGTTTAGGGCGGGCTTTCTGGAGTGAGCTCTATCTGTTACAAATAGTTCTACATGTTAGCCCATGCATTGAATTTCTCATTAGCTTTTTGAATCTTCACTCAGGATCTAATGAATTGGTATTGTAATGAGTAAGAGATCTTTTGGGACATCCTGGGGTGTCTCTGTGCTGTGCAGGGGCAAGAGCTAGGCTCAATTGGCCAAGAGCCAAGGCTTTCTAGCTTCTCTTTTTGTCAACTTGTTTTGTCTTATATTAATTTTGTAAGGTTTTGTTTAGGCCTTTGTGACTAATCTCTTTGTCTTATTCTCCTGCTTCAGTATCTGTGATCTCCAATGACTCCACATCCTCTCTTGAGTGTACCTTAAGAGGCACCGTGCTGTGGGTGGTTGAAATGGTTTCCACAGTATACCATTGTGTTAAACTGTAGGCTCCAGATCAAAATTATTTTTAAAAATATACCTTATTTTTATTCTCTTAATTGATATAGTCATAGAGTGTATGTCAAAGCTTGTGTAAGAAATGCAAAAAAAAAAAAAAAAAAAGAAAAAAAAGAAAAAGTTTTTTGTGTACTAACTACATCTTCCCAAATTAGGAAGAGTGAAGTGAAGTTCTTGTCTGTTGTGCCATGTAAGACCCTTTCCTGGCCAGGAAGGAGGCTAGAGCAAATGTTTCTAAGGGTGCAATAGAAGCTGGCTTTCTTTATCACTGTGCTTAGGACTGGGCATACTGTCAGAGATAGGTTTAAATCATCTTTTAAAAAACAGATGAAAAATATAAAACCCAGAACAGAACTGGTCCAGAGCAGCCACCGGTCAGTTGACAGAGCTACAGTAGAACACAAATCTGGCTTGGTTGGCTCAGGGCCAGTTTGATTCTATTTAAGAATATCCATTGTTGGGCTGGAGAGATGGCTCAGCAGTTAAGAGCACTGACTGTTCTTCTGGTGAACCTGAGTTCGATTCCCAGTACCCACATGGCAGCTAACAACTGTCTGTAATTCCAAGATCTGACACTCTTACATAGTTATACATGCAGGCAAAACACAAATTCACATTAAATAAAAAAAATATTAAAAAAGAATATCCATTGCTGTACCGGTGTTGTGAGACCCCCAAGGACCACCAGAGAGCCGAATTTTGATGCAAACACATGAGGGTCAGTTTATTCTTTTGAACAGGTTTGAATGAATTCGAGCATTCGGGCACAGTGGAGGAATTTGACCCCGAGCTCAGGGGTGAAAAGGTTTTTAAAGAAAACATACAAAGTGGGGTGTTACACATCTTGGCATTTCAAGATTGGGTAAAAGAGTATATAGTACAGTAATTCTTGGAAATTATTGGCTAAACCTTTGGTGCAAACCCACGCTTTGAATCTACTGGCTGAACTTTCTGTGCGAAACCAAGTTTTGAATTTACTTGTTGTCAGGTGCATTCTCGAGACCTTTCCTAGATTCTTCTTAAACCTGGGCCCTGCCCACAAGCATCAAACCATCCTTCCCTAAAACAAAGTTCTGCAAAGGTAAATTTATGCCTTTACATCCATTATCAGGGCTGGAAAGCAAGCTTAGTGCTCCAGCGCACTTGTTGCTCTTGCAGAGACCTTAGGTTCAATTTCCAGCAGCGACATAGTAGTTTCTATGTAGGCTCTAACTTTAGTTTCAGAGGACCAGGACCCTTCCTGACTTCCTAAGGCACAAGGCATACATACATGTGGTGCATACATACACTCACATTATATTTTATATATAAAATAAAAATTAGATTAAAATATCTTAATATCAGTTATCTGAAAATAAACGTTTTTTTTTTCCATAGTGCTTTCTGCAAAGGATCTGTGTTCAGAGTTGAGGATCTGGGAGGTAACTTGTTGGAATGGAAATGTGAAAGCTGTTGCAAAATGAAGACATTTTTGAGAGAAAGGCAGGATTTGGTTCAGTTTGATTTTTTAAAATAGCTTTGTGAAGCAATAGAGCCTGAAAAGCTCTGAGTTTTCTTCCCTCTTCAAGCTATGTGATTTTATTATGTAGTTGCCATGGAAAGCACATGAGAGCTGTCAGAAAGCTAGAACACAGCCCTGGTGCTAAGCTCAAGGTTCAGTTTTTGAAGAACAAACCTCATGTCTGAAGCTTTGGCAAACAAACCCTAACCTAAAAAGCAACTTCCACAGCCTTCCGTGTATCTGGAAGACTGAAACATCAGTCACTTATCCAGGTGAAAAAGGAGTTTTCCAAGGCCCTGCATCAGCTGGAGTGATAAAAGTAACTGATCAAAGAAGTTGTAAAGAGCAGTCCTTCAGGCTAGGACTTTGCAGTGTTTGCCTTGCCTTCACATAAAGAAAGCAGTTTGTGGCCTCTGAGTGAACAGTGTGTGTTGATTTTGTCATGCTCCCGGCTGTGTGGCTCAGACACTGTAACCACAGACTAAAAAGTTGAACTGCAAATGACATATTTTGTTTGTTTGTTTTTCAAGTGCTCATAGGCCTTGAACTAATCCTCATAAATATCTCAATGCTCTGAATAATTTTCAAATGCTACTCAGAATTGTAGAAATTAAATCATGGGTATTTGTTATTTGTTATCCTATATAGAGTGATGTCTGGGATGCTTTTACCTGTCTATCCAGATCTTTGGCTTTTTCAAGAGAAAAATATCTTAGTTACTTTTCTACTATTCTATTATTGTGCCCTGACCAAGGCAACTTAGAAAAGCAAAGGTTTATTTGGGCATACAGCTCCAAAGCTTTAGGGCCCTTAATGGTGGGGACAGATTGAGCTGACCTCATGGACTGCAGGTATGAAACGAACACCACACACACACACACACACACACACACACACACAGAGAGAGAGAGAGAGAGAGAGAGAGAGAGAGAGAGAGAGAGAGAGAGAGAGAGAGAGAGAGAGAATCAGGCTTTTGACTCTCAAAGCCCTGTCAGTGACATAATTCCTGCAGCAAGACCACACCTCCTAAACCTATGCAAACAGTACCACCAAGTATTCAAATGTCTGAGCTTTGGGGATGAGTCTCATTAAAACCACTACACAGGACAACTAGCTTTGTCTGGGGGTATCTTTGCTGTGTGACACTGTTCTTGGGAAGATGTGAACAAATGTCTCCTCACTCCATATAGGGACCCGATGGCAGACATAAGTAAAGACATTACCAAAGTTCAACTAAGACTGCTCTGCAGGGATTCCTCAGAATGAATATTCAATCCTTGGAGGAACTGCTGCAGAGTATTCTTAGTTCTGCAGTAACAGAGTGATCAGACACCTTCATTCTGGTGTGAACCTCGTTACTGTGGTGCGTATCTTTCAGTTAATCATGAAAGCTCAGGCCTTCTCATATGTGCTTGGTGCATTCATAAATTAAACTGAACCTTGATTTTGAATGAATACCTACTAATGACTATATTAATGCATAAAGAAAAGCCAAGATTGGAAAAGTGATTTCTTTCAGGCAAACTAGGTCAAGGGGTCAAGTAATCTTTTCTATAAAGAACCAGATGGCATTTTCATATTGCTGGTTACACTTCCTGTCATATGTACTTGACTCTCATCTTGCACAGTCTGTAGACCAGAGCATGCACCTGCATTCTAGGGAAGCCCCATGAAAACTGGCAATTTAGCCCCAGGCTGCATCTGACTGACCTGTGGTCTGGATGCACATGTGTTGTACATGAAGCAGGTTGTGAGTGAAGTACACGGACATCAAACATTCATTTACCTTCTATTTTGGTATTTTTTTCCTTTTGTTTATGGGTTCAGGGTATTTCTGTTATGTATTGTTATTTAGAGACAGTGAGGCCTTCCTTTCTTTTTAAAGAAGGCACAGGGTATGAGAGGCAATCTGCTTTCATTTGTGCTCCATTCTTGAGAGCTGAACACACCACCCAGGATTAATAAATGCTAAATAACAATCATTTCTCACTTCTCTGCCCTGCCCTTTATAGGCACCCACAGAGACATTAACCTGTAGTTTTTGCAATGATCTGTTGTGTCCTCAGCAGCACCTTACTGATTAAATCACACTCAGGAGAGAGTTAACTGCAAGGCTGTAAATATTCCTGACAGGTAGTTCTTGCATGGGTTTGGTTTCTCTTGTATGAAGATTAAAAATCTTGTCACAGCTAGTAAAAAATAAAGTGCAAGTAAAATCACTGAGTGCCTATAACTCACCAAAGGCTCTTTCCTTAAAAATTCAGCATTCTGTGAAGAAGACACAGTGAGAATTAACAGCCTGGACAGGGATGATGGCACTGTTTGGTAGTTGAGGAAGTGACAGCAGAGCCTTTTTGGGTCAGGACAGACTGTCTTCCATACATACATATGAAGTATGACAGTACAAGCATGTCTTGTTTGTAACTTCATTTACACAGATCCAAGGGAGTCATCCTTAAAAAAGTTCCAAAGGTAAGATTTTTTTTTTCTACTATGAACTTAAATTTTCTCCCCACTGCTGTAAGTGTAATGATTGTAAAACTGCCTCCTTCCTCCCCTCTTGCTTTCACTGGATCTGTGCCTGAAGCAGCAGGAGATGCTGTTCCATAAAGCTAGGGCATTTTATAAGTGCTGGCAGGGAAAGTTGATTACTTCATTCCCCAAACAGCACAGAGAGCCTGCTATGGAGGGCAAGGGAGATGATGCGGAACTGTGAAAATGCACACATACACATCAGTGCCTGCAGAGATGTCCTCTGCAGTGTCGGCTGTGTGGCTCTTTGTCGGCTGGTGATGAGCAAGGCAGGTCTTGTGGTGCAAGGAACTGCAGGCTGATATGTGACAGGCCTGTCACTAAGGCCCAGCTATGGCTAGTGGTGCCTGTAAGGTAGACAAGAAGATAGAGTTACTTACCACTGATCCTTATGACCTCAATTAGATCCCCCAAACACACACACACACACATTAGGATAAAAACAATTCCCTCCGCTTGTCCTCTGATGCCACACATGTGCTGTGCAAATGTACATGCAACCTTAGTAAATAAATAATAAAATGTAAAAAATTTAATAACAAATATTAACCACACCACTTGCCCTTTTAAAAATGTAGACAAATAGCCTCAACCATCTGAACCATTAGTTAAGATGGCAATGCATTAGTTTGGAGATATTGGGATATAAATCAATACCAGATAAAACTTTATGTGTATGTATGCCATTCAGTATTAAGAGTTTATCATTTTTGTTTCAAGCTCTTTTGTAACTGAAGGCTACAGACACACAGATCCAGCTAAGAATTTCTGTTTCCTAGGCTTTGGTCCTGTCTCATCACTATAACTGATTAAGTAAGATTATCAGTCAGGATCCTGCAGGAAGCAGATATCACTCTCCTTATGATTTGCTCCAAATGTTCATTAAAAAGACCATTACACTTCTGGGAAAGTCACAAGGGAAATGACAATGTGAGTGGCCCTGGGAAGAAGTGGGGGATCAGTTGATGTTTCCCCAGGAGATAGCTGTGCAGAATGTTTATCTTTCATTTGGTACTTTGGTGGTTGAGGGTCACAGTCTGTCTGAAAGTGAGCAGGGGAATGAAGATGGGGGGTGGGAACCAGTCTTCATCCACTCATCATTGTTCTTCTGGCAGGGCTCCTTGTCACACACACCCAGAAGGCAGAGATACTTTGGTGGTCTACAGCAGACCAACCTCCTAAGACTGGGAGAGATCTGGCCAGTGGCCCTCAGAAGGTTGGCATGAGTCTGGAGCATAGTCACAGTGCTCTTGCATGGAAACTATGTCATATTCCCTACAGCCTATGCCATATAGCAGGGCCAATGGACCTCTGTAAAGTCAAGCAGTAAATATTTTAGGTCTTGTGGACCACAGCAGCCTCTGTCACACACACTTAAAAAAACATAAGTTATTTGTATTTGTGTGTGTGTGTGTGAGTGTGTGTGTGTGTGTGTGTGTGTGTGTGTGTGTATGTGTATGTACTTGTTAGTACAGATGCCTGAAGAATCCAGAAGAAGACACTAGATCCCCTGGTTCTAGTTACATTCAGTTGTGAGCCACCTGACATGAAAATTGAACCCCGGTCCTCTTTAAGAACAGCAAGTGCTCTAAATTGCTAAGGTATCTCTCAGCTCCTCTTAATGAATTATTATAAGATTCTGAAGATCTGTGTACCTTTCTTAGCTTGTGTACTTTTCAAGATATGGCTTATCTTGATTTGTGTGCTGAAGGCCACTGGGTCCAGATGTGTTATCAGTTTTGTGTATTTAAAACTCTTATACATGGTTTACATTTTATATCTTTTCTAATGCTGTGTGACCAATTATAAACCTAGTGACCTCCAAACATGCCTATTTATTATTACACAGTTTCACAGAACATAAGCTAGCTCACAGTGGTAACAAACAGGAATAGCTACAATAATTTGGCTTTAATGGTGGGAACCAATGGAAATTGGCCTGCTGAGCCCAACTGTGGGCTGAGGTTAGCTATTGCCACACACATAGATGCATCAGCATGAGACAGAATATCTTCTAGATACACAGGGATCCTCAGCTTCCTAGGATCCTCCCTGCCAGTGATAGAAAAGGTGTTTGGTGTCCTCTGGGTTAAAGATAAGAGAAAGAGTATGGAATAGGAAGGCAGACATAGTTCCCTTAGTTCAGATGGTGGGATAGAGATAGATAAAGCAACAGGAACACTCTGGAGCTGGATTAAATTAAACAGAGAGCATGTAGAGGGAGGATGGCCTTGCAGCAGGGACATCAGTGGCTTGTCTGTGTAAGTAGGGACTCAGTTTTCTTCGATCTTATCACCCTGACATCCTCAGTGGAGTTGGCCTGAGCCTTCGGCACAATTCATGCATAGTTGCTACAGATGTCATGTTCGGCCCAGAAAAAACAGAAAAACAAAAAACAAACAATAACTTTGGGGCTCTATTAGACAATTTTCTGTTACTTGATAGAGCACCATGACCAAAGTAACTTACTGTTCTAGATTTAAGAGTCTGTGATGGCAGTAACTGGCAGGCACGGCAGAAGCAAAAGCTGAGAGCTCACTTCTTGAAATGCAAGCAGAGAGCATAGAGAGCACACTAGAAATGTCAAGAGTCTTTAACTTTCAAAGCCTTCCTCCAGTGCAGCCCCTTCCCTAAGCTACACCAAATAGTACAACTAGTTGGGGACTAAGTATTCATATGCCTGAGACTATTGTGGACATGCCATTTAAACCACACAAAGCCCAAGGGACTGCCTCTCTTTTAGAAGAGAAGAAACTTTCTCCAAAACAAACCACGTCTAGTAGATGTCCTTCCTTTTCAAAGCAAGCAAACAAACAGACTTGTTTTATTTATGTGTATGACATATGCATTCAGGTTCCTGTGAAGACAAGAAGAGGGAATTGGATCCCCTGGAACTGGAGTTATAGGCAGTTGTGAGCCGCTCAACAAGGATGCTGGAAACTAAACTCAGGTCCCTTGTCTAACCCCTGAGCTATCTCTGGGCTCCCAGTAGGCTCTCTTTTCTATCTTGTTAGTTACAATTGGGTTGTCAGTCAATTTGAGTGTGGGTGGTGATAGCAACTTTAGAGGAGTCAAGATTATTTTAAGAATTAATGAAGGCTTCTTGGGGAAAAAGGGGTGGTGATATCTGGGGAATAATGTCAGGGCCCTGGGGTTAGGTATATAGCTAAGTGATGGGGCATTGCCCTGAGCTCCACCTCCACAACTACCAACCAAATCAAACCAAACCAAAGCAGACCAAAGTCAGAGCCTTATTAGGGCAAAATGTAGGGGTAGGAAAAAGAGTGGGAGAAAGGAGACAGGTGGCAAATGGCAGGGCCTCCTGAGTCCTGTTAGCAAAAGCCTTTCATACAGCCCTGAGGTGGAGCCATCTAGGCCAAAGAGCCTTGTGCTTTGAAGGCATCAGGGAACCATTTTCCATTTGTAGGTTTGTTTTTATACTTTGGAGTTGATCAGTCTTACATCAGGGCTCAAACATCTTGCCAAGAGACACTCCTCTGCCTGTAGGAGTCTAATTTCCAGCTGAAAACAGGACACTGAATCTGCACTCCCCACCTCTGCAGGTGAAACTCACCTCCTCTATCTGAAATGGGTTTTCTTTCTTTCTTTCTTTCTTTCTTTTTCTTTTTTTAAAGCAGAACCCCACTATTTGGGAAGGCTCTTCATATTTTCTTTCTTTTTTAAAAAAATTATTTATTTATTTATTATGTATACAGAAGAGGGTACCAGACATCATCATAGATGGCTGTGAGCCACCATGTGGGTGCTGGGAATTGAACCCAGGTCCTCTGGAAGAACAGTCGGTGCTCTTAACCTCTGAGCCATCTCTCCAGCCCTACAATGGGTTTTCAAATCCAACAAGAAGTACCATTTGCTTCCCCAGAAAACTAAACCTTTGCATCATACACCTCACGGTAAGGCTCAAATAACAAAAACTTAAAGGCAATACTTCAAGTCTCTGTAAAATTACATTGAAGTTTTTAAAGGTAGAAAGACGAAGAAGATGAGAGCAGAAAATATAGATGCCTTGGAAGCAAGTTAGGAGAGCTGGGGATGTCAAAATCCAAACTCTCTTGGGCTGCTATCTCTATTTGTTACATCAAATATACTATATTCAGTGATTTTATTAATAATCACTGTGCACGGCCATGAGACAATATACCTGAAGGACATAGTGAGGGACTTCAAACATGTAATCAAGGGCTCTTTTGTTAGAGAAAGCTGACATTGAAAAGTGTGTTTGTGTGTGTGTAAATTTATAATAATAGATTTGCAATATCAGTATATAGTTTGAACAATTTGATGTCCAAATTAAATTGAGTTTAATCCCAATGAGACAGGTCTCAACTTGTTTAGTTTTTGTTTCCTACAGGGATTATTTTTATCAGAGCATTTTATTTATGTGAAGCCTGTTTTGAATACCAAAGGTGCATGCTGGCTTCCAAACTCTCTCAGCATCTAATGTATGTTTTAGAGAGTACTTGTTGCCACCCTGGCTTCTCATCCTGCCACCTACCCTAAACCTTTCAGCCTCCCTCTTCCCAGGTACTCAGTCCTATAGCCCCCCCCCCCCCCCCCCGCCAACACATACATTTCGACCATGTGCTTTCTTGGTCCTCTCTTTTATCATCCTTTCTTGCTCTACACATCTCCCTCCATCCTCCACATTTGCACCAGGCCATGTTCAGTCTACTACCTTTTCTTCCTGCTCTGGACTCATCCAGATGCCTCTGGCTGTTCTCTCCCTCATATCTGTAATAAAAAATTTCCCCTCAACCATACTTTGGAGTGGTCATATTGTCAATTTAAACACTCAGGTTCATAGTCCTGAGAGTCAGGTCTATGCTATGACTGCCACCCTCACAGTGCAAAAATATATGTTCTGTGCCCTGCAAATAAGCCCATGGTAAGTGCACATAAACTAAATGCAATACCTTGGTAGAAGAGAAGCTCTAACAAACCCATACCCAGGACCCAGCACTCCAATGATGGTCCCTTCTGTGCACCTTCTCAGCAAACTCAGCCAGCACCTTGAGTACTCACCTTCATTTCACTCTTGAGCTGCTGCAATTTGCATGTGCTGTTTCTATTCTCCCATGTGCAGAATTCTGGAGATCCATGCCACTGTATTCATTTCTGAAGGACATGGCTATGTCACAAAGCAAGTTTCAAGGAAGGACTTGATATACACACAGACAACTACAGGTTCTTTTTGATTCTTGGTTTTGAGTATAAAAATTGCTACAGCAGTTTTGCTCCACACTGAGCTAGAATCAATTTAAAGCAGATTTTATATATTTATTTTAAAATGCCTTGTAATGTATTTTAGAGGCAGTATTGATTTCATCTTTGTAATTGCAACTCTGACTGGCGTTTGTGTTAGGTTGCAATTGTATGATGAAGTAATAGACTTTGGGATTCCGTCTGTGCCCACTTTTTTTGTTCTGCAAGTGCTCGCTAATAATTCAGTTGTGTCTTTGCCTGACGTTTTAATACTCCTGTCTTCCAGATTGCTCTTACTGGGAGTATTTACCCCGTAGTGGATAGGCTGCTACACTCTAATAAAAATAAACAAAGCAGAAAAGCATGAATGCCCACAGTTCCTTGGGGTTGTCTGTGCTGCACCCTACTTCAGGTTGACTTACAGTTCTGGTTACCTGCCCTGGCATGATCACCCCCAAATTTTGTAGCATAAAGCAATATTTTATTATACTCAAGGATCTTATGAGCTAGAGATTTACACAGGGCAGAGGGAGGATTCCTTGTCTCTATATCTGGTGAACATCTTGGAAGCTTCAAATAACCACGTGTTACCATAATGACAAAGTGCTAGAATCTTCCAGAATCCTCTTCAGGTATATATCTGGTTTGTAAGTTGAGATGATCACAAACTTAGGCTCTTCTTCGGTTGTCTCCTGAAATGCTTGTGGCCTCTTCTGTGGAGACCCTCACAGAATGCTAGGGAAGCAGCCATGCTCATGTCCTGGTCCTGAGAGTAAGGGGATGGGAAAGCAGCATTGCCCTTTCTGACTTAGATTAACATAATTCATGCTTTATTCTTTGGATAACTCTGGCTTTGTCAAAGCAAAACAAAGCTTTCTCCCCCCACCACTTTTGACAGTCTTGCTGGAGCCCAAGTTGGCTCAAATTCACGAAGTGGCTCATGGTAGCCTGGAAATGGTCATCCCCTATGCCAGAATTCTGAGTGCTGTCCCTAGAACTGACCTGTTAGGGGCAAGCTCTTCAAGTTTATTGAAGGGTGCTGAAGCAGGGAAGCAATAAGGTAAAGGAAAAACCCACTTGTCCTAAGACAGAACGTGAAACATAATCAGAGAAGGAGCATGCAGATGGAGGAAATACCCACAACACACCAACGGAGCAGTGAGATGTGAAAATCCATATCAGAGAACTTGGCTACAGCGTTTGTGGAATTTTTATAAGTACTTTGGGTTTTATCCACAGTAAAGAATTTAATACAATGGCAAATATCACACAAGCCACCTGCAAAATTCAAGTGTAGAAAATAGACAGAAAATAGACAAGGATAGAAAGTGAGAAATGAAACAAATTTATAAATGCTCTTTCCCAACTGCTTGAACATATAGGAAAGGCAATGAAGACCCAAAGTATAAAATCCCAGGTAAGCTAAGAAGGGGAATGAACACCAATCTGTTCCTCTGGATAGTCATAAGCATGAAAATTTCATTTTTCTGAGTCTCAGTTGAAACTGCAATCTATCAATCTGTGTCAGCAAGCTTAGGCTGTTCTGCTTCAATAACAACCACCCCACCCCAGTTCACAGGGCTTTACAACTGAGATTCATTTCTTGCTTATGCTACTGGTACATGATGGACCAGCTCCATGCTGAAATCTTCACAGTGGGACCAGACCAATGGATCAGCTCCTCCCTGGGACATTGCTAGCTGATATAGAAGGAAGGAGACAATGGCTACTGCTGAAATCAAACAAGTATAAAATATAATCTCTTTTGGGAGATAAGGTTCTCTTCAGGGAGGGACAGAAAATATTTGAAGAAGAATTCAGTTCTTCATAGGACTCATATCAAAGCTCTAAGCACAGAATAGCAGCATATAAATGTGAGCAATTCTCATATATAAATTTATTCATAATATGGTCAAGCCAACCTTCTATATTGATTGTTTTACATCAATGTATTAAATCAAGTGCAAAGAGATAAAACATAAATGAGGAAAAACAGTCTGTACTGAACATGTGTGCTTCTTTTCTTGTCCTTAGCATTTATATAATTCAACATAAGCGTTTACATAATGTCAAGTTTAACATTACATGAAATCCAAGATAGGGGTGGGGAGAGTTAAGGTATAGGCTATGCACAGGTTAATTACAAAAATGATGACATTTAATGAAAGGGACTTCTGGTATCTGCATGGTATCCTGGAGCCAGCTTCCTTCAGGTACCAAAGGGTAGCAATGTATTTGTTGCTATTTGTGGTAAGAATTGCTCCACACAGCCACTTGTGTCTCTTGCAAGAAAGCCTTTCCATGTGCCTCTTAAATCAGCCACCTCCACTTGATGTGTTTTATCTGTGGAGAGAAAACTTCCATCAGGAACATTTGTTTCTGTCAGAAACTGTCCTTAAAAATATGTAAATCCCATTACCAGTTATATCACTCTTCCATAATTTTCCACATTTGGCTCTGAGTTATGCTTGGAGGGTAGGCAAGATGGATGATGTAAGCATTCTGGTGCTTTACAGAGAATGGAAATGCAGATTCTGTGAACCTCTGCTCTCAAGCTCCTCTCTGTGACTAAGGCAAGTGTGAAAACTCAAGGATACTCACTGGGATAGAAGCTGATCTGCGGAATCAACTGTGTTGTTTCCCAGACTAAAAGGGTTGGTCCCTAGAGGGAGGAAACAGACAAACAACCCAGAGACTTTCATGTAGTATCCCTAGCTTTTCCAGATTTGAAATATTTTTTTTCTGATATTTCAGGTAAAAACTGTTCTCTTTAGTTTGTGCAGAATTGTGTTGCTCTTTCAACTGGAGAGTGAATTGAGTTCTGTCTTTTAGCTATGGACTATTGAACAGATCACAACATTATTATACCACTGACATCTTAGTGACCTGCATGTAAGAATTTTTGTATATTTTACAAAGCAAACATAAATCCAATGAAACTTAGTTGTGGCCAAAGTGAACAAAACCTTTGAAGTGTAGACTAAAAAACCCATTGCAGCTTTCATTTTATTTCTCACAGGTCAGTGAAGTGTGAAAGGGCAAATATTACCTTCAAACAGCCCAGTCCTTCCTTACTCAGGGAGGCAAGTTCAGCATTACATGCCATTATTTCCATGGGGTTAAAAAGCAAGGGATAAAGAAGCAGGATAGTTTCTGATTAGAAAATAGCCACAGTGTCCATATTGACCCAGGCCATCACTAGTTTCTACTTAGTTCTAACTTCAAAAGAGTTGTTGGATATGTGGTCATGAGATTTGCACCATTAACCTAAGCTACTGTAAGCAAGATTGGTTGAGGCTAACACACCGTAGAATTCATTGAAGAATAAACAATGTTTTGCCATAGTATAGACCCAATTTTTGTACACTCAGAGGAGTCACCATCACAACTATGTTGTGACTATGTTCTCATGAGGACAAAGAAAAGGGTTGTGAGTTTGTAAAATGACATAGAGGACATATTTATAAAAGATCTTAACTGGAAAACATAAGGTAAATATTTTAATGTTAAGGGAAACATTACAAATGGACAGCTTTGAGGGTGAAGTGAGGATTAATTTTGAGTTAGCACTAACATCTACAGGGTTAAGTAGTTTCTCTTTTATGTTTTCTATAAGAAAGGAAAAAATGACAACTTCAATTATTTCTTTTTCCATTATGAATGATTAATTTCCTGAAATGTAGAAGGATGCTCTTCTGTTTTATACACAAACACACAGGTATAATGAGCACATACACACAAAAACACACACATACACAGATACACGGGTACATACATACAAACACGCTTGATTTTATATTAGTTAAGGGAATGACATAGGAATTCCTTTATGGGGAGATAAAAACAACATTTACCCCTTCCACTTAAGGTCCCAAAGACAAACCAAAGTGCAATTTTACCTAATTTTACATTGGGAAACATTGAGTTTATTGCACTTACTCATATTTGAGGGGCTATGCTTAGGAGTGTGGGTGTCCCCAAAACAGCAGCACTGGAAAGGCTTCTTCTGCATGGATGATGGCTTCTCCATAAATGCATAAATGGAGCCCCTTTCTATTTACTCCTGTAGCCTGTATAGGGTAGTACTGAGCTGTGAGCAATTAGGGAAGGAGTAGGAATGGCTGGAATCTTAGGTGAGGGTCCAACCTCATCCCCTCCTTTTATGAAGGACAGCCAACAAGTCCTTACTGTGATGGCTTCTGAGTTGGCACAAGTGATCTGATGGAGATGGAGGCTACTTGATCCAAGGATGCTTTTACACTGGGAACTTAGGAATTATCTAAATTCTATATTTCTGGATTTTATATAGCACTTAGCAGGAGAGCACCTTCCTTCTTCAGATATAGATACATGTGTATATTGTTACACATGTATATGTGTATATGATACAATGAAGTGTGTAGCTACACTATCAAAACCCCACATTTAGTGCTTAAAGCATGAGGCTAAGACCTTAGGAGCTATCTATGTGCCAAAATCCTCAGAAGCCTCACAGCCATACATGTATTTTTAGTGTGCTATTTTTCTGGAGGTTTCCATAACATTTAGTATTAGAAAACCTTCTTGAAAAGAAATGAGATTAAAATCCTGAGAAATTGAATTTTAACTAAAGGACACAGAAGAGATGTTGGGTACCAGGAATGGATAGCTTTTGCCATGCTGCAACCAACCACACAATTTCAGTGACAGTGCATTTGTCTAGGGATACATTGAGCACTCTGCTAGATTTCTTCAGATTGGTGGTAAGCCACAGTTTCATTGAGATGAGCTATCTGCCCTTCAGTTTTCTGTGACTCACAGGTTGCCCTGGACTTATGCTTCTCGTGGCGGCAGTAGAGGCTCTAGGAAAGAAAACAACTAACTGTACCAGGCCCAGCTTTCACATTACAGATGTGATATCCTATTGTCTAAAACAAGTCCTATGACCAAGTGCCCATTTGTTGTAAAAGATTTCTGGGCCTGTTTGGGCCAGAAGTTTGGACCTTGCCCACAGCGGCTTTCCCCCACAAAATGATTCAGATGCTTATATTAATTTCATACTGTTTGGTCTATGTCTCAAGCACATTACTAGCTAGCTCTTTCATCTTAATTCAGCCCATTTCTAGTAATCTATCTGCCATGTGACTTGGCCCATGGCTCACCTGGATTCCTTACATGGTTCTTCCTCAGGGGTTGGATGGAGACTGACTGACTCCAACCTCCTTCTACCTGTCTCTACTCTGATTTCCTGCCTATTGCTATGGTACTTGCCATAGACCAAAACAATTACTTTATTTACAGCATCACATACAGAAAACAGTCATACCACACCAATTTTCTTATGGAGATAGACAGGATATGGAGTAGACATTGATTGAATAAAGATCTAATTTACCACAAATGACCTTGAATGCTTTTCTCTTCAATTGAGATGTAAAAGACTTGATAGATGAGCCTAGAGAGATGGAGAGAGATGCTGGATAGCCTACATCAGTGGTGATGATACCAGTCAAAATGACAATGGTAAGTAACACTGATGAAGTTACAATGTTAGGCTATGGAAATAACACCCACTTAACATACAGAAGCCCTGGATTTGATCTCAAGAACTACATAAAACATCAAACAAGAAAGAGTAAAAGATGATGTTGTGAGCCTTGCTCACCATAAATAGCACTAGAAACATTATACACATATACTTTAAATCAGGCATCATTAAATCACGGTATAGAATTAATGCATTTAACACTTTATATTCTCATGGAGGTAACACTGTCATGATGCCTATTTTAGATGGAGAACTTGATATGCACAGAGATTAGATGGCTTCACCTGGATCATATAACTCTAAGTGGCAGAGCAGAGATTTAAGTCCAGGCCATTGGGCTTCAGAGTTGAGTCTAGAGACATGATTCCCCTCTTATGCAGTTATTAATGTTTTATGGGATAAGGGTTGACATAATTTAACTTGCATTTCAAAAGGTCATTTTAGGTGTTTTTGGACAGAAGAAGTGGAGAAATGATGTTCTGGAGAAGTATGATCCCTAGCTGGCTGCTAGAATGTGAGCAATGTGTCACCCACATGTGATAAGATGAGCACAGCAGTGGGGAGGCATCATTAGGGCATTTATAGCAGATTTGATGTGTTTCAAGATACAAAGGTGTGATCATTTCTCGAGTAGCTTGTTTTTATAGTGTGAACACTGATAAAACCCGTTTCTCCCTTTTGCCAATAGAAACACAGAGTAGAAAGTGACAGAAGTCATGTGTTGCTGCTTACTAGTCACAGCTTGGATGGGGCTGGTGCTTGTGCAGACAGAGGCAAACACAGCCAGTGAAGTTCTTAAGAATCCAACAGTCCTAATTATGGAAATATTTCAGAGTTTAGGGAGGGTGAGAAAATTAGGTCAAGAGGTACTCAAGATACACCTTTCCCACTATTTATTTAGGTTTGCATACTTCTTGCTACATTTTTAAGTTTTAAGAAAAAGAAGCCAGAAAGAGAGACAATTAAATTTTAAACCTAGGAAATAGAAATTTAGAGATGAATTTTAGAGATTTTTCAGGATGAATATGATGAATATGACATTAGATTCCCAGGAACTGAAGTTGCAAGTGGCTGTAACTGATGTGGTTGCTGGGAACTGAACTTAGGTCCTGTCCAATAGTAGTTTGTGTTCGTAACCCCTGAGCGACCAACCTCTCTATCCCTTTGTTCACAGTTTTAGAATGATCAATTTAGGTTGATTTTCCTGAGATGTTACTAGTACACTGGAAGTTCCATATCCTAAAAGTTTCTAGCAAACTATGATCATTAATGACCTTCTACTTGTATGAATATACTTAATATATTTTTAATAACAATGGATTTCTTTACGTCATTTGCTTGCAGGTACCATTGTATTTTGTTCTTATTCATCCTCCTTGGATTCTCCCTTGTCTCCAACATATCAATGTTATAAATAAGTCATATCTTGCTAAGGTCTGTTTTTTTTACATGCTGCTTCTGCTCATACATGTCTTCTTGTGACTTTTTGTCTTTTTGTCACTACCCCATCCAGTGAGGGTCTTTATTCAGGAGTAGTGACACATGTGCTAGATAGTTTTATGTTAACTCAACACAAGTTAAGCCATCTGAGAGGAGGAAACCTCAATGGAGAAAATGTCTCCATAAGATCAGGCTGTAGGTAAGGCATTTTTAAAATTAATGCTTATTGAGGAGGGCCAGCCCATTGTGAGTGGGGTCATCCTGGGCTAGTGGTCCTGGGTTCTATTAGAAAGTGAGCCATGAAGAGCAAGTCAGTAAGCAGCATCCCATGCACTGCCTCTGCATCAGCTCCTGACTCCTGACTCCTGCCTTTTTAAATTCTTAACTTCCTTCAATAATGGACTACAACATGAAAGTGTAAGCCAAATAGACCCTCAACTTGCTTTTGGTCATGATGTTTCATGGCTGTAATAAAACTCTAACTATACAATATGTGAGGGTCTGAAACAGGTGTCCATATGACATGGAGAAATGGAATGAGATCTTGTTCAAGAGGTTTCAAATACAATAAAAAAAAAGTAAAATGTGAAATTCTAATAGTCAGATATATCCTCTGCAATTTTCTGGAACTTCTGGCCAATTATTGATTTTACTGGCTTCATCTTTTCTCCATGACATAAATGAAGCAACTAGGGAAATTGCTATATCCTGGCCAACAAAGAGGGACTAGCAGGGAGCATAGATGTACTATAAAAAATAAAGAGGATGTCACTATTTCATCTCAGGATGCCTGAAAATGGGGGATGAACAGAATGGCAGATGCTCATTATAATCTCTTGCTCCAAATGCCTGGATTATGTTATGGGCCATTGGGGATAGCTTGCACAACAAGGGTGCCTGCCACCAAGCCTCCTCCAGGGATCCACATGGCGGAAGGTGAGAAAGGACTGTCACAAGTCATCCCTTTGACTACATGTGTTCATGGTAATCTTGCTTCCTCCTGCTTTCTCCCCTCCAAACACAAAACAAACAAATGTAAAAGGTGTTTTAAAAATAGTTTAAATTTTGATAGGCAGTGGTGGCACACTCCTTTAATCCCAGAACTGGGGAGGCAGAGGCAGGTGAATCTTTGAGTCAGAGGCTAACCTGGTCTACAAAGTGAGTTCCAGAATAGCTAAGGCTATGCAAAGAAACCTGTTTCAAACAACAGCAATAATGAATTTCAACCTTTTATAATCAATATTGATAATTTTTCAATGAAAAGAGATAAAGAGAAATCCAGATAAAACAAGGAAGGAATGTTTTCTTTAAGAGTCTGGCCACAGGGAGTTTTATTATGCTCCAGTAAGTACATGAATGGGCTTTTTTTTTAATAGATGGTGAGATCATAAGAGTAGGTATGAATCTGAGAGGTCTAATAACTGAGTTTGATGGGGTTCATGACATAAAATCACCAAATAATAAATGTATATGTAAAAAAGATAAATCACAAAATGAGAAAAAAAGGTAAAAAGCAGAAGGTAAAGCTAGATATTCTACAATTGACACACTTCTATATTCTACTATTATTTTTTTTTAAAAAAGAATAAGATTTATTGTTAATAAAACTGTTGAAAATATTTAACTTGATAAAAGATATTGTTAATTGCTAGAACAATTGTTTAGCACACTTGAGGCCTTTGTTAAAATACATAAATCAAAAGCATATACTAATGGAACATTAAGAACAGAAATGTGTAAAAATTTATTTGAGGATAAAATTTAAGTAATTTTGAAATTCCTGTTTTAATCACACTTTTTCTCAGATTTATTTTCTTCTCTTCATTTTGTTACTTACTCTGTACAAATTTATATTATCAAATGCAAATAAGAAAGGCATTCAGTTGGTAATAATGTTACTTAATGTACAATATTATAGCTTCATTAAGTTAAGTAATCTTCTTATACCTTCCCCATTTAAGTATAGTGTTATCTTTCTTCTTACTTTGATAAGTAACATGGCTAAATTTTTTTAAATATAAAGTTATATTCTGAATTCTAGTGTTTTATTTTTTTTAGTTAGCTCATTTTTTTAGTTAGATCATCAGAACAATATCTCATTGCTCTCTGGTCAGGAAAGAATCTCTTTCCTGAGCCCTTAGTTGCCTGGCATTGGCTACTGTGCTCAGTGTCTGAGCTCAAGACCTTGCCTCTCATTGCCCCTGTATATAATCAGTAGAGATGTTAGAGCTATCTAGATTAGTGAGCTCAACCACTCAGCCTGTCATCCTTAAATACTGATATTAGCTGCACCGAAGCATGCCTTAGAAATAACCTTGTGGCTATTCACTGTTGAAATTCTGGTTATTCCCATTCCAGGGCCAGCCCTGGTGTCAGTGCACCCTCCTGTCACAGAAGTCACTTCTTAACCTTGCCTACTGCCTCTGAGATGATGGATTTTCCATGGCCAAGCTCATTTTGTAGTGTCAGTTGGGCTTTTCAATATGAAAAGAACAGTGACCAACTACCAATCATAGGAAGATGGCACCTACTTGGGGCACAGAATACAGCATTCCAGATGGCACAGGTGGAGAAGCAGAACACAGCAGGACAGATGATAGAGATGAAGAATCAGGGTGCTCAGGTTCAGGTGGATTCCTGGCTTCCCAACTGTATGAGGTGGAGATATAATCACTCCAAGGGATGACTGTGGAGTATAACTTTATTGTAGATCATCCAGAGGCATCTGGGAAGAGTTAAGACTAGGAAGAGAAAGAAGTAGACTAACATGGCTGACAGAGTGAACTGGGTTATAAGAGGGGGGTGAGAGAGGAAAAAAGATAACCAGAAGAGAGAGGTAAGAGAGAGGGAGCCAAGGGAGGAGAAGGGCAAGAGAAACAAGAGAGAATCAAGAGAATTCATGACCAAAATGGTAGGCTTATATAGGGATCAGAAGCTGGGGGAAGGAGACTCATGAGCTGGAGAAGTTTAGGGTAGGGGAATGGAATGAGAAGAGCTGAGAGGAGCCTCAGATAAGAGTGAGCCTGGAGTCCAGCAGACACTCTGGTATGTTATTAGACACTATAGTTAGAGACTTTTTAGCTCCTTTTGGATGTGACACCTACTAAGTGAAAAAAAAATGTTAAGTGTAGTTAAGGGAGTGGCCACCTGGGTGGTTGTTTATATAGTACTGAAGTAACCTATGCATCTAAAAAAAAACTACTCTAGGAACATGAAATTTCACATGGGGTTGCTTATTCTTGATAGATAATATTTGAAACCTCTGAGAGTGACAGGAGATAGTAAATCATAACATATTGTAAAAGGGGCACATATAGACTTTGAAAATTAAAGTCATGTAAAGTAAAAGTCTTTGTAAGACACATTTGATTATAAATTTTTAATCAATTGGTTTTGAGCATTTAGAAATGTGTTGATACAATTCAACGGCAATAAATCCAAGGCAGATTTCTTCTTTTCCTCCTTCTCTTCTTTCTCTTCTTTCTCATACCCATCCCCCAGAACTTGAAAGGGAGATATTAGGATCTGAATCGGAAATGTCCCCACAGGCTCATATTTAGAAGTCTATATTCCCAGCTGGTGCTCTGAGACTGAAACCACTCCTCTCAAAACCTTCTATTTGTATCATTTGGAATTAAGATTATCCCCACTCACTGGGGCTAAGACCTTCCTAAGCCTCTCATCTCTAAGGTCAGAATTAAAAAGCATCTGAAGTATGAAGTTTCTGGCTTTGCCTAGCCTGAAGGTCTGAACCCAAAGTTCCAAATAATTACTCAAAGGCTTATATTAATTACAAGCTGGTTACTCTATTTCTCAGGCTTTACTTGCTGATGTAGGATGTCTTTTTGCTTGCTGTGAACACCATTGGTTAATAAAGAGGCTCTTTTGGCCTATGGCAAGCCAGCTTATAGACAAGTGGGAAATTCAAGCATAGATAAAGAAGAAGGATAGAGTTATAGGGAGATTCTGTAAACTGCTACCTAGAGAGCAAGATGTAAAAGTATGGTCCTTAGCCTTTCTGCTGTGTGGAAAAGGCAATTGACCTGGGTTCCTTAGAACTTGTATGTAACCTATATGTAACAATAAAATCCTTGTGCATGTTATAGCCTGTCCAGCCTCTGTGGCATCTGTGGAAATTCTTAAACATAGGCATAACAAGAGATGCCAGAGTTATGGGATACTTTTTGAAGAGTTTCTAACAGGGAGAGAAACAAGCCCAGGGGAAAAAAGTGTGTTGTAGTCAGCAAAACAAAGTTGGATATTTGAAGAACATTTTACTATCAGGACATGGGGATGCAGAGCTGGTTCTCAGTCTTTGGTTGGTCCAGTATTTCTTCACTATATTTCCTTTTCTACATTTTGTAAAGACCCTGACAGCAATGCCAAACATCAACACAGACTCCATGGCACCAGCAGGACATACTGAACAACAGCTGTGCCACCTAAAAACTCACAGCAGGTAATATCAGACACCTGCTAGTTCTTACATAGGTCTACACTCCTGCTGTACTGGGTTCAAGGCCAAATCCATAAGGACTCTTCAGATACACTGGCCCACGTACCAGCTCCAAAGATATCAACCAGGGTGGATGCACTCCCAACCTCCAGGAAAAACAGTAGATGTGAGGGCTCCTATACTCCTGAACACATCATCCCCCATTAGCAACCAGCCATCTCAGCTACCTGAAGGAACAGATGCCTGAGGTCTCCAGGATGACAGCAAGCTGGATGCTTATAAACTCACAACTCCCTCTGTGTTACCTCGATACCCAATTTCCTCCAAAGATGACCAACACCCCAAGTAAGCAGGAAGCAGATTCAAGAATCAAACAGCTCTGGCATCCAGACCACCCATCCGAAGTGTCAATCTCTGAGACCAGGGTCAATCCCTAGAGTCTGATCACAGCTCTCCCTAGGAGACAGGAGCTAGGGTTTGGCTGGGAGGGGCTCCTCCAGCCACACCTAAAAGAGGGGATGTTGCACTGCCAGGCCTCACCTCCAACTACATTAGCAGAGGAGGATTGAGGATTTGAATTCAGATCACTGTCCAGAGCAGAGTCAGAGATGAAGCAGACCACTTTCTCAGAGGAGATAGGAGACACACAAACCCTCTAGCCACAACTCATTAGGAGCTGCCTAATTGTGAAGCACTGAAGTAGACACCAGTGCAAAAATACATATATCAATATAAAGAACAACAAGGCAACACCAGAAGAAACTGGTGGTTCTACAACACCAAGACCTGAACAGAGCAATGAAGAGGAAACAGAAGGAAACAATACCACAAAAACATTTATGAAGATTGTAGAAGCCTTCAAAGACGATATAAAAAATTCCCTTAAAGAAATAAAAGAAAATACAAACAAAAAATTGGAAGAGATGAACAAATCCTTGAAAGATAACCATGAAAAGGTAAACCAATAAATGAAAGAAACATTCCAGGAACTAACAACTTAAATAGAAACAATAAAAAAGGCACAAAATGAGGCAATGGTGGAAATAAAAAAAAACTGAAGAAAAAAGCTGGAACTACAGACACAAGCATAACCAACAGAGTTCAAGAGATGGAAGATAGAATCCCTGAAGTGGAAGACTCAGTAGCAAAAATAGATACATCAGTCAAAGAAAATACTAAAACCAAAAAGGCCATGGCACAAAATGTTCAGGAAATCTGGGACACCATTAAAAGACCTAACCTGAGAATAATAGGAATAGAAGGAAAAGAATACCAGCTCAAAGGCACAGATCATGTATTCAATAAAATCATAGAAGAAAACATTCTTAACTTAAAGAAGGAAATGCCTATAAAGATACAAGAAGCTTACAGAACATCAAATAGATATGATCTTAAAAAATGTCCATTCGCCACATAATAATCAAGCCACAAAACATACAGAACAAAGACAAAATTTTAAGATCTATAAAAGAAAAGAGCTAACTAACTTACAAAGGCAGACACATCAGAATAACACCTGATTATTCAATGGAAGTGATGAAATCTAGAAGGGCTCGGACAGAAGTTATACAGACGCTAAAAGAGCATGGCTGCCAACTTCAACTACTATACCCAGTAAAATTATCAATCACTATAGATGGACTAAACAAGATATTTCATGACAAAGTCAGACTGAAACAATACCCATCTACCAATCTGGCCCTCTAGAAAGCATTAGAGGGGAAACTCCAACCTAAAGATCCAAGATACACCCATGAAACCACAAACATTCAATAATCCCATAGGAGAAAAGCCCAAGAAAGGAAACACATACAAGCTACCACCAAAAATACCAGGAATATCAATCAGTGGTAACTAATATACATTAATACCAATTAACTCAATTCACCTATAAAAGATACACACTAACAAAATGGATACAAAAACAGAAGCCATCCTTCTGCTGCATATAAGAAATACACCTCAACCACAAAGACAGACACAGGTCAGAGTAAAGGGTTGGGAAAAGATTTTCCAATCAAATGGCCCTAAGAAACAAGCTGGGGTTGCCATCTAATATCTAACAAAGTAGACTTTAAGCTAAAAGCAATTAAAAGGGACCAAGATGGAAATTACCTATTCATCACAGGAAAAATTGGTCAAGAGGAGATTTCAATCCTGAATATTTATGCCTCTAATATAAGGGCACCTACCTATGTAAAAGAAACACTACTAAAGCTCAAATCCCACATCAGTTCTCACACCCTAATAGTGGGAGACTTCAGTATCCCACTTTTACCCCTGGATAGGTCAACCAGACAGAGACTCAACAGAGAAATAAAGAGTCTTGTTGTAAAAAGTTTTCCCCGACCCGTTTTGGGTCCAGGAGGTTTGCGACCTGGCTTGCGTGCGGTGGTGGTTGGGACCTGGTTCGCACCCCCAAAGAAATGAAATCACACGCTTATATCTTTTACACTGTTTGGCCCATATCATATGCACATTACTAGCTAGCTCTTTCATCTTAATTCAACCCATTTCTATTAATTTGCTCACCATGTGGCTCCCAGCCTGTGGCTGGCTGGTACCTCTACATGTCTGTTCCTCTTGGGGGTCCGATGGAGAGTGACTAACTCCACCCTCCTTCTACCTGGCTGCCTCTGATTCTCCACCCACTTCTACGGTGCCCTGCAGGGGCCCAAACAGTTCTTTATTTACATCACACAGAAGACATTCTACCACAGAGTCTAACAAAGGTCATGATGCAAATGGATTTAATAGATATTTATAGAAGCTTCTACCCAAATGCAAAGGAATATGCATATTTCTCAGCTCTTCATGGAACTTTCTCTAAAATTGACCACATAATTGGTCATAAAGCAAATATTAACAGATAGAAAAAATGGAGATAATCCCTTGCATCATATCGGACTACCAGGACCTAAAGTTAGAGTTCAACAACATCAAAAATCAAAGAAAGCCTACCAACTCATGGAAACTAAACATCACTCAGCTGAACCACCACTTGGTCAAGGAAGAAATTAAGAAAGAAATCAAAATCTTTCTAGATATTAATGAAAATGAATTTACAACATACTCAAACTTTTGGGACACAATGAAAGCAGTCTTAAGAGGAAAGTCATAGCATTAGATGCCTATATGAAAAGCCTAGTGAAATCCCACACTAGAGAACTAACAGCACAGCTGAAAGACTCAGAACAATTAGAAACAAGTTCACCTAGAAGGAGTAGATGGCAGGAAATAATCAAACTTAGAGCTGAAATCAATACAATTGAAACAAAAAGAACAATACAAAGAATCAATGAATCAAAGAGTTGGTTATTTGAGAAAGACAATAAAATAGATAAGTCCTTATCCAAACTAATCAAAAAGCAGAGAGAGAGTATCCAAATCACAAAACCAGAAATGAAAAAGGGGATATAACAACAGACCCCCAGGAAATCCAGAGAATTATCTCTTGATATGCTTTGAAAATCTATATTCCACAAAAGTGGAAAACCTAGAAGAAATAGCTTTTTAGACAGGTAACATTTACCAAAATTAAATGAAGACCAGATTAATTATCTAAACAGACCTATAATCCTAAAGGAAATTGAAGCTATCATTAAAAGCCTCCCAAGTACAAAAAGCCCTGGTCCAGATGGTTTCAGTGCAGAATTCTGCGTGACATTCAAAGAAGAATTACTACCATTACTCATCAAATTATTTCACACAGTAGAAATTGAAGGAATATTGCCAAATTCCTTTTATGAGGCCACAATTTCCCTAATACCCAAGCCACTCAAAGACACAACAAAGAAGGAAAATTATAGACTAATTTACTCCATGAATATTGGTGCTAAAATTCTCAACAAAATTTTAGTAAACCATATACAACAGTGTATAAAAAATATCATCCACCATGACCAAGTAGGCTTCATTCCTGAAATGCAGGGATGGTTCAACATACAAAAAACCATAAATGTCATCCATCATATAAACAAACTGAAGCAGCAAAACCACATGATCATATCCTTAGAGGCTGAAAAAGACTTTGACAAAATTCAACACTCCTTTATGATAAAAGACCTGGAGAGATCAGGAATACAGGGAAAATATCTCAATGTAATAAATGCGATTTACAAGAAGCCATCAGCCACCATCAAACTTAGTGGAGAAAAACTCAAAGCAATTCCACTAAAATCAGGAACTAGACAAGGATGTCCTCTCTCCTCTTATCTATAAGAGAACAAAAGGAGATTAAGGGGATACAAATTGGAAAAGAAGAAGTGAAACTATCTATATTTGCAGATGATATGATTGTATACATCAGTGACCCACAAAATTCTACCAGGGAAGTCCTACAGCTTATAAACACCTCAGCAATGCAGCAGGATATAAGATTAACTCAAAGAAATTAGTAGCCATTCTATACACTAAAGATAGAAGAGCTGAAAAAGAAATAAGGGAAAATCACCCTTTATAATAGCTACAAATAACATTAAATACCTTGGAATAACTATAACCAAAGAAGTAACAGATCTATTTGACAAAAATTTTAAATCACTGAAAAAAGAAATTGAAGAGGATATCAGAAAATGAAAAGATCCCGCATGTTCCTGGATAGGTAGGATCAACATAGTAAAAATGGCAATTCTACCAAAAGCAATATATAGATTCAATGCACTGCCCATCAAAACCCAATACAATATTTTGTGGACCTTGAAAGAACAATACTCAATTTCATTTGGAATAACAGGAAAACCAGAATTGCCAAAACAATTTTGCTCAACAAAAGAACCTCAGGAGGCATCACCATCCCTAACTTCAAATTATACTATAGAGCTTCAGTAACAAAACCAGCCTTGTATTAGCATAAAAACAGACTTGTGGATCAATGGAATGGAATTGAGGATCTAGGCATTAACCCAAAACCTATGAACCCCTTGTCTTCTACAAAAAGGCCCAAAATATTCAATGGAAAATAGATAATATCTTTAACAAATGGTGTTGGCATAGCTGGATGGTAGTTTGTAGAAAAATTCAAATAGATCCAAGCCTGTCATCCTGTACAAAACTCAAATCCAAGTGGATCAAAGATCTTGACATAAACCCAGCTATACTGAACTTGATAGAAAACAAAGTGGGAAATACCCTCCAACGAATTGGCATGGACGACCACTTCCTAAACATAACACCAGTGGCATAGACACTAAGAACAACAATCAATAAGTGGGACCTCCTGAAACTGAGAAGCTTCTGTAAAGCCAAGGACACTGTCAATAGGATAAAATGGCAGCCTACAGAATGGGAAAAGATTTTCACCAACCCTACAGACAACTGATCTCTAAAATATATAAAGAACTCAAGAAACTAGAGCTCAAAACCTTGAATAACCCAATCGAAAAATGAGGTTCAGAATGAGGGACTTCTTTCCCTTGCTGTGGAGGATATGGGCAGATGTGGAGAAGAGAGAGTGACTGGAGGTGGTGGGAGGGAGAAAGGACCTTGAACAAGGATATACACGGATAGAAAATGTGACTTTATTCATAATAAAAAAAAAGAACAAAAAGAATCTAACTCAACTTCACATTTTTTTATAATAAACCAAAGGGATGAATGTTAGCAGTTCTAGCATCTCTTGCTACACTCAGAGTCCTATGGGCACACATGAATTGCCAGTACTCAGGTAAATACCTAGACAGCCCAGAGATACATAGTCTATGCCCATACAGTCTATGGGAAGGCACTAAATCACCTTATTAAAGGTAAGTTCCTTCAAAAAAAAATGTAAAAGTACAGGTAAACCACAAGCCGTGAAGCAAAACATAGATTAGCAGAAATGGGTTAAGATGCAAGAGCTAGCTAACAAAAAGTCTGAGCCATAGGCTGAACAGTTTGTGATTACTATAAGACTTTGTGTGATTATTTGGGACTGCAGGTTTAGATCTTCTGGATCAGAAATTTCTTACTATACCTTCCTAACTCTTACTGTTAAACTAACACATGATTCTTATCTTATTTAGCCATGTGGTACCTCTTCTCAGAGCAGCATTCTCATCTTCTTTCCTCTGTATCTCCTGGCTTCTGTCTTCCTCTTCCCAGAGTTTTCTTAGCTGATAGCCCTGTCTGACTTCTGACCAATTAGCATTTTATTAGACAATAGGAGTGACAAATATTTACAATGTACAAGAATCTACAGCAAGAGTTCACTTCTTCTTTCTTCTGAATATACTTGGCCCATGTGATGAGCAAGAAGGTAGGTACATGTAGTTGGTATAACAAAAGTTAAATTATATTATGTTGAGGGTTCACAAGGTTCACACTCTTAAGTTCCTAACTATGGTCCTTAGCCTATCTTCCCAAGATTGTTCACCTGTGTGATGCATCTTAGCTAAAGATCAGATCCAGTCTCTAACAGAATTCTCTGATTTGAGGGTCAGGATCCTGGGGATAGACTCTCCAGTCACAGGGACAATCAAGGTAGTGTCTATCCAGATGTATAGAACAAAGCATTGCTGTAGGTCTCTGCTTATACATAATCCAGTTGGCATCATGAAGTCTAGGACTATGCTTCTATCTCTAGTGAGGAATGTCACTGGGTTCTGGTTATCAGGTGCATCCTTGGGTGTAGTGGGATTCTTGACTAAACTATTTCTACATATCTAAAAGACTTCTTTGCGGGGCTGGAGAGATGGCTCAGCGGTTAAGAGCACCGTCTGCTCTTCCAGAGGACCCAGGTTCGATTCCCAGCACCCACATGGCAGCTAACAACTGTCTGTAGTTCCAGTTCCAGGCAAACACCAAGACAAATAAATAAACAAATAAATAAATAAAAGTGGTTTTAAAAAAAAAAAAAAAGACTTCTTTGCTCAATACAGCCCATAAATAAATATCAGAGTTCCTTTGGAGGAAATTTCTAGTGATGTTTAGCAGAAACTTCCTCTTGATTTACAGCTATTTAATTGTTTTATTCTCAACTTATTTGAAAGTAATAAAGCTATCAGAAGACATATGTGGAGAGGCAAAAGATACACAACATTTGAGACCGTATTTGACCATCTCACTGGGCTTCAATAACAGATCAAAGCAAGTAAAATAAAGTTTAACAAGTGTCAATTTAAAGTCTATCACTTAAGAGGTAAGAGAATCAACTGTGTGAGTACTGGATGAGTGAAAATAGGCTTGTCAACAAATTGTGTGAAAAAGACATAATCATTTTAGTTGGTGTCAATATCAGTATGAGTGAGCCCCATGATATTCTCTAAGGACAAATCCAAAACATCTCAGATTCATCTTTGACCAGGCTCATAGACACACGGTACCAGATAGAGGCAAGGACAACAGTTGCAGAGTACTTTACATTATAAAGTATTTTTTGTTTGCACTGTTTTATTTAGTTGAGATAGAAATATTTTCAAAGGATTATTGACAAATGAACATAATGTTGAGGATGTTAGTCTTTCAAACTGCATTTTTTGAATGCTGACAACCTTCTTGGCCTTTCTCTGAGTTCTTGGACTATATTTGTGAAAAAGTGTACCAAAATCCACACATCTGGACTCACCAAAAGTCAGCAGAAATAAATCACCTTTTAAATAGTATTTTATATGGATTATAATATTTATTAAATTACTAGATAATAACACCAGTATTTTATGATGTATGCTTATAATATAAATTTTGAGATGTGAAGGAAGTAAAAAGAAGTGGAAAGTCATTTATAAAACTGTATTCATAAAGAAGTTTATTTTCTTTTGTACACTGATTTTTCTCTATGTCCCCCCCACCAGAAACCCAGGTTCTTTTTTATCCTGTTTTTCTCACAGTTTCACTATCCTCTCAAGTTCCTAAGGTTGTAGAAAATAGGAAAGAGTGCTGGGCTGGCTAGACACAGAATGAAGTTTATCATGTCATCCACCACTGTCAGAACTTAGTCACATGACCCTATGTGTTACAATGTATACTGGGAAGGAAAGTCTAAATATATCCCAGAAGAAAATAAAATAATATTTTGAAATATAATCCTAATTATCTCTGAGTCCTGGACACTCAGTTATCTTTGTTTTGATCACATATAGTTTGTCTTCTATTAGAAACTCATTCCTTATTCTTTATGAGAACTCATTGAGTTTCTGTCTCTTTTTTACAGATGTCAGTTTCCTCTGTGCTTTTTCTACACTGTTTAAATTACCATTTCACTGTGTTAGGTGAGTGCTTACCTTCATGAATTTCTAGCTTCTTTTCAACTATATTTCAACAGGCCGTAGAATACACACTTGCTGTCTGATGCTTGTGATTGGCTTGCTATCAGATTAGCAGATAAAAATCTATGCCCAAATATCTAAACCTCACTCATCCTGCTGCTGGGCTGCATGAATTGTGTTGTGCTAAAGTCTCTGTCACATAGGACCTTGTCACGTTAAAACAGCTCCATCCTCTTCTGTATCTGTTTTCATCCTGATCTTTTCATGCTGTAATCTTTGATACTTTTAGTAGAGATGACAGGCTTTTAAAACTATATCCCTTCATGTTTTATAAAGGGGATGACAGTATCTCTCTTCTGAGTTTCATTCTTTTAAAACATCAGGACATTTTGAGAATACTCTAAAGCTTGCAAAATACTATTTAATGGAAGGAAAACCACATTACCCAAACTTAATGGTAAAATTTCCATGAATGTCTTTCAATGATGAATATAGGAGGTCTTCAAAAATAATAAGGTAGGTGAGCTAACTAGTTTTATGTCAAATTGGCACAAGAAAGAGTTGTCAGAGAGGAGGGAGCCTCAATTTAGAAAATGCCCCAATAAGATCTAGCTGTAGGTACCCCAGTGTTGGTTTCTATAAGAAAGCAGGCAAAGAAAGGCAGTAAGCAGCACCCCTCCATGCCTCTGCATCAGCTCCTGCCTCTAGGTTTCAGCCCTGCTTGAGTTCCTGCCGTCACTGCTTTTGATGATACTAAGTTATATAAAATTGTGAGTGAATTAAGTTCTTTTTTTCCCCAGGTTGCTTGTGATCATGATGTTTCACCACGGGAATAAAACAATAGGCTAAAAACTTAACAGATTTTTTTTCAAAGTATTGATAATGAGAACTTGGTTTATAATGTACAAAAATGTTTGTGGTGATTTGAATGGGAATGGCCCCATAGCTCATATATTTGAATGCTTGGTCATTAGGGAGTGACACCATTAGGAGATATGGCCTTGCTGGGGTAGGTGTGGCCTTGTTGGAGTAAGTACCTTACTGGGGATGGGCTTTGACGTTTCACAAGTTCATCCCAGGCTTACTATCTTCCTGATGCCTGCTGATCCAGATGTAGAACTCAGCTACTCTCTAGCGACATGTACGCTTGTGTGCAGCCATGCTTTCTGCCATGATGACAATGAACTAAACTCTGAGTTGTGAGTTAGACCCAATTAAATGTTTTCTTTTATAAGTTGCCATGATTATGGTATCCCTTCACAGGAATAGAAACCTAAAGCAGTGTTCAAAATATTTGTGTGATGAATATCTATATTTGTGCTCATTTTAATTAATATACTATATATAGTTACTAAAACATAGCATATAGATGCTGTTAAGCAGTACTGAATTAAGTGGCTACCATCCAGGAATGGCTACTGCTAACGATAAGTTACCTATGTTATCAATACCTGAGGCTTCCTTAATGAGCACATCAAGGGTTAGAAATATAACTGCATTGGTAGGTTTAATGGTCAAGATGAGAAAAATTGTCTAGAAGAGTTTCTCTGACCTACTATGAATAGGGCAAAGTTGAAATTTGAATAAGTTGTATTGTTATTAGTATACATGGTGTATTTAACCAGTTTATATGCTATTTGGATGGTTTGTGCCATTTCCTCACATTAAACACTGGAATATGCATCTAGGAACATGGTAAGAGAATGAGCAGTCTTAGAACTCTGTACTCTTGGAAATGGCAATGGGCATGTTGCTTCTGGCAAGATTATGCAGTGCTCAATAGATAGAAATGAATGTAGCAGCCCTAGATGGTTTCTTGGTATGTTGCCTAAGCCCTGTCTTCAGCCACTAAGTAGCTAAATGCTTTGATATACATCTAGTGGAACTGTGGTGCTTGAATGTGTTCTCATTGGGTTTAAGTAAGTCTTTCCTACAAGGTGTTGTTGGCCCCTCAAAAAAAATGGCCAACACAAACTAGAATCCATATTTTGGGGTGTTTAGTTTTTCTTTGTAAAAGAGAGAAAAACACAAAGTTGGGTGTTTTGGGGGCATCTGAAAGGAATTGGGAATAACAAAGAATATGATAAAATATGCTACATGAAATTTTCTAATAATAATAATAATTACAGAGCTGGAATTTCAAGTTCAAAAAACAGTATCTGCATAGTCATGTTCCTACTTGTTAGTTAAGTGGCAGGCCTTTCAGCCAAGGGCCTTTTTTGCCATGGTGAAGAAAAATGTAGACCGTTTTAGAGTTGTCTGTCCTTCCCAGCCAGTGTCCTTAATCTTCAGTCTGTGCACCCTTTGTACAGATACACAGAGGAGTTCACACTCAGATATCAAACATCACATGTTTTGCTTTCATTAGTTCTCCTCAAACACACAATTTTCTTCTGCTGCTAGTGTAGGCAACAGAAAGGGATGCCAATAACTTCTCTTTGTCACTGGTAGGAGTTACATTTTGTTTTACAACACATTGCTAATGTTACATATAATAGCATGTCATTTAATGCCATCTTTACTTTGAAGTTCTAAAGTCCAGTAATAGGTCTATTTTTAAATGTTTTGTAGAGATTAATATTCTTTTATATCACATATATTATTTTTAAATGTCTCAGCTTATATGTCAATACATTTAGCCACCTTGTCATTCTCTATGTCATTTTTTTCTGTACTTAAAAATGTCACTTTGTTACACATAAGTTAGAAATAAGTTTTATTTATTCACAAAATAAAAAGCTGAATAAATTAAGGACAAGTGAAGCATGTCCTCTCATCCCAGCACTCAAGATTTTGAAATAGGAGGTTCATAAGATAAAGGTTAGTCTGGGCTACAGTACTGACCATAAGGCTAGCTAGGATAACTTCATCAAAAAAAGAAAAGAGAAAGAGAAAAAGGAAAGCTGCTGATTACCCACGAGTGGCTCATGAGTAATCAAGCACTATTAGCTCACAGAGAGCAGTAGTTCCTAACCTTCCAAATGCTGCTACCCTTTGCTACAGTTCCTCATGTTGTGGTGACCCTCAGCCATAAAACTATTTTGTTGTTACTATCATTTTGCTACTGTTAAGAATTACTATGTGAATATGTGTGTTTTCTGATGGTCTTAGAAGACCTGGTGAAGGGTTCATGACCCACAGATTGAGAACCATTGCAGTAGAGGCTGCTTCCTATGATGGAGAAAGTGGGCTGGGCAGGGATTCAGCTTAGTCAGTAAAGGTGTTTGGTGCCAAGCCAACTTGAATTGATCCCCAGACTTCCTGGGGTAGAAAGAGAGAAGTGACTCCTGTAAATTGTTCTTTGGCTTCTCTCTCTCTCTCTCTCTCTCTCTCTCTCTCTCTCTCTCTCTCTCTCTCTCTCTTTCTGTCTCTCTCTGTCTCTCTCTTTCTCTCTCCCCCCCTCCCTCTTTCTCTCTCTCTCACACACATAAATAAATAAATGTATTTCAAGCATTAAAGCAATATAATACTGATGGGAAATGTGGTCATAGAGTGGAACTGCTGTGCCTTTTCATCTTATGTGGTCTTAAGCCAGCCTAGAATCTTGGCCAAGGCTCTAAATGTCAAAGTGAAACCAGTATCCTCATAGGAGGCTAGCTCTGCCTGGGAGCCTGGGCATCTGGGCACTGAGGCAAGCCCTTCCCATTGATTGAGGGGAAGAGTATCCATGTGGCTGCTTTGTCTTCGTGTCACGCTATTGTATTTTGACTTTTTCCTTTAATTTTATTTATTATAATTTCAAATACCACCTTGCAAAACATATTAGTTTAGAGATTATTGGGATAGTATGGTTTTAGAAACTTTATCAACAAGGAGCAAGCACATACCCTATCAGTTCTTTTTGGATCTATTCTGCACTTCTATATACTACATTCTGGGAAATAAAATCTTGCCGAATAGAAAATAACTCCCATAGGTTTTTTTTTATGTTTTATAGTTTTTATATTTTTCTCAAAAAACAAATTTATCTTTCTATACACATCTATAGTTGTCATCATCATAAATATCAGGTAAGAAGTTAGGAATTTGATGATGTGTTTTAGGCACTCCATGCTTCCTGAATGAGTCACTGAAATTTTACAAACAATAAAATTGAAGCTCAAAGAACTTTGGGACTTGTTCAGTAGCTTGGAATTTGTAGGTGGCAAGTCTGGGTTTAAACGCATCTGTCTGATCCTAGGATCATTGCATAGTAACCCAAGGCAAACAGTGGCTCCTTGGGCTTTCTGTAGAGAGGATGGTTTTGCATGTCAGGATGGGAATGGTGGCCACATGATCTGTTTTAAAATAAGATCTGGTGTTGAGAATTATGCTACATTCTTTTCATATTCTTGAGTATTCCTTCATGCTAGGTAATTAGCACCCAAACATATAAATATTTTGGTAACAAGACATGCTTTATTTATTTACTTTTGCTTATTACTACCATAAATGGAAGTGTTAATTGTTAAGTGGATGGAATCACCTGGGAGACAAGTCCCTAGAGTGCCTGGGAGATTATTATCTTGAGTAAATTGATGTGAGAAGGACAGGAGAGCAGTATCATTCCCTGGTTTAGACTCCTGGACTGAACAAAAAGCAGTGAACTTGTGACTCTGTCTTCTGAGTGCAGATTTCATGTGACAGTTGCATCAGGGCCCTGCTGCCTCAACTTCCCTGCCATGGTGGACTGTACCCTTGAACTGTGAACTAGAAAAAGTCCTTTCTCCCTTAAGTTGTCTTTGTCAAGGTGTTTTATCACAGCTACAACATAAAAACATATCTCAAACAAGTAGAATTAGCCACTCTGTGGAATAGAGTCTGTTGTAAGCAAATGCAGATCAGGACATCTTTGTATTGTCTTGGGCTGAGTACCATTGTAGCCATCCAGAGGTCAGATCTGTCTTTGAGAAGACTGGATATGTCCTTACAGCTTTCCACAAGTGTTAACTGGGTGGAATGGGGCCTCCAGAATAAGGTCATTATTTGATCATCTTTAAATCCATATCCAAGTTTTACAAGTAAAATCATTTTGACTGAGAGAGATGCAAAACCAAGGTAAAAGTATTTTCCTTTTCTCTTGCAAAACCTTTGGCAGTAGGCATTCTCAAATTAGCATAGCTGTTGTCTGGGCAGACCTTGTGCCCCACTGACAACGAATGGGTGGCTCACCACCCTAGCAAATTGGAACCCAAGATAATCAGGACAAAGCTGCTTAGAAACTCCCCAAACAGAAATGTCTTGGGCCCATGAAAAGAATTTCATTAATGGATTCTGGGAACCTGCTGCTGATCACTGCCACCCAAGCACAGAGCATAAGTGCAGGCTGGCAGATTGCTTCAGGCTGAGCTTGGAGATGACTACTGAAAGCATAGCAATGGGTGTCCATGCCTTTATATGCACATTCCCTGTGACTAACTGGACTGGGCTTAGAAAACTGCATTGCAATGCCTTGCTTTTTAGTTTCTGATAAGGAAATCAGAAAATCAGAATGCTGCTTTGGTTACTAGCCAGGGAATCTCATGCTCAGTAACAGTTCTTTGGGAAAGAGTAACACTCAAGGCCTGATGGATATGAAGTCTGCAATGATGCAATTGAATCTTCCGGATGGGGCATCACCAATGCCTATACTGGACCATTATCTCCTTCTCATGATAGGCTCCTGCACAGGTCAGCAGCAGAAGCTGCAAGTGGACTTTGTTTTTTGTTTTGTTTTGTTTTGTTTTTTTTTTTTTTTAAATTACTCCACTAATTTGATTTTGTCTGTTTTGGTAAAAAAACAACAACAACAAAAATTGTTTCTAGAAGAAACATTAGGAACTACAGACATAGCCTCTGAACCATCCCATTTTTCCTGCTTGTTGTAGACTCTGCATCTGGAACCTCTAGGCCTGTTTTCTGCTGTTTTGGGGGTATTACCTAGCCTATCAGACCATGACCACTTTGGTGGCTGATTGGCTCCCTTTACTGTCAAGATTCTACTTACTTTGCTGTTCTTTTCTCCTGTAAACATTCACTCTGCTCTCCATGTAACTTTCCTGTTTGACTCCCTGCTGGGGCCAGGGATGGTTTGCTTAGGAGGTGGGTCTCAGAAGTCTGAGTTATTTCCCTTTAATAGTAATGCAAGCTTGTCCATGAAGGCAGTAGAACTGATATTTTTCATTACTGTCAGACTGCTGAGACTTTAGAGGAACTAAACAAAATGTCACAAATAAATAATTCTGACCATTGAAGTATGTTGTGTATAGGTAACATTATTATTATCACCATCATCATCATCATTATTGTTGTTCTTGTTATTTTGGAGAAGCCTGGTTGGCTCTAAGTAGATGAGGTTGTTGTTAAATTTACAGAAATCTGTCTGCCTTTACCATCTAAGTGCTGGGATTAAAGGCTTACACCACTATGCCCAGCTTGTTTATAGGCAATTTGGACATTATAATAATAGTCAATTTATGTAATTTACAGATCTCTATTTAATCACATATTTTCAGGGTGTTTGAAGTATTTTTATGTAGCATTCATTTTAGACAAGTGGTGTATGTTTATTTATTTTAACCAGTTAAATCTACCTGGTTTCTTCAGCTCTTTTTAATCAATTTAAGGTTATTTCTAGTTCTGTGGTTTCTAGAAACAAACTCATAAAAAGTGGATGGGATGCTTTTAACCACTAGCTCATTTATTGTTTAATTGTGAATATGCCCCCATGCTTTTTACAAGGATGCCAGCTGCCATTTCTCCATTTTACTGTCTTGATTTGTGGGCATATGCTGTATGTCTATGTCCTGTTTCACGTATGTGTGTTTTTGCACACTCATCTGAGGCTGGATGTCATTGTTGCACACTCATCTGAGGCTGGATGTCATTGTTACTTACTTTCGTTAGTCGCTTTCTACCTTGTTTTCTGAGGTAGACCTGGAGCTCACTGATTTGCTAGATTGGGTGGCAAGTGGTCCATGAACCACCTGTCTCCACCTCCCCAGAACTAGGATTAAAGATCTATTTCTAGGCATCCAGCTTTTTAATGGTGCTAGAGGAATCTAAATTCAAGTCCAAGTACTTGCAAAAAACCCAGCACTTTATAGCTAAGTATACTCAGTCATGTTATCAATCTTACTTTTTTAAAATTCAAAGTTTATTTTGAATAATCCAAATGTTAAATTTTACCTTAGTGACTGTCACTTTAAAACCTGACTGAATAACAGCTTTAATTAAAGAAAAAAATATAAAGCCTACTAGAAAGTATCACTAGATATTTAATGTTATATAGAATGTAAAAAAAAGCACCAAAGGGGTGTTTGTACAGTGTCTCTGGAGTAAGCTTCTCAGTCTTACTGACACTGTTAGTGTTTTGTCCTAAGTTCACTAATACTTACTTTGAAGTAATGCTGCATTTCCCCTGCAATTTTTGTATAGGAAGAGTTACCTCCATCAAACTATCATTGCCATTTGAAGTGTTTTTAGAGTGATGATCTGCCTGAGTGTCACTTTTTTCCCCACTCCATCTGACAAGTTCCAGTACTGTCAGGAGACTTGAATCTGTTGTACTGAGCACCCATAGTAAGGCCTCTGACTCCAATAGGGACAATGTAGGAAGCACCACAAAGTAAACAAAACCATGCACTTTTCAAATAGTTCAGGGATGTTATTCTAGAATGGCCTTCCTCATAAAGCTTTATACAATAGATGGTAGACCTTTGAATAGTGAAGCGCTTGCTGGTAGCATATGCACAGGAGCATGTAAATGTGTATGCTAGTGACGTGTCTTTGGAATGTCTGCTGCTCCAGCCACTTGTCCTTTGTATCACCGTTGTAGGTGGCTTCTGGCCCAGACTTTTGAGCCTAGCCCAGAGGTTCAGACCCACTCACAGACTCACTGCCTCTTAGCACCAAATAATCACACAAAGGCTTATATTAATTTTATGCTGCTTGACCTAGGGCCCAGACATATTAGCTAACTCTTGTTCTTAAACTAACCCTCTTATCTTGTTCAGCCATGCAGCTCAGTACCTTTTCTCAGAGCAGCATAGTTGTCCTCTGCATCTGCTGGCTTCTCCTGGTGTCTCCATGGCATCTCTCTGGCATCTCTGCTCTGTTCTTCCTTTTCCTGGAGTTTTTTATTTTGGTAGCCCTGCCCACACTTCCTGTCTGCCTTTGGCCAATCAGTAATTGTATTAAACCGGTGGGTGGGACAATTATTTACAATGTAACAATATAATCCCACTACACATCACTGAATCCAAACTTTTGTAAGTATCTAACAGGCACAGAATAGAGAAATGTGCAGATCAGTGGTCCCAGAAGCAAAGGCCAGAGACATAGACTTGATAAAATAGAGGTACAGCTAAATGAGAAGAAACAAGTCTATCTATACCTGAACTTGATGTTTTTAACCCTTGTACAGATGTACCAGATAAATAATTCTATTTTAGAAGGAGTATTATGTAACCTGACTTTGAACTTGATCATCCTATTCACACCTCCTGAAAGCTGGAATTAAAGGTATGTGCCACTGTGTCTGTTTCCATGTTGTATGAGGGATTGAACTCACAGCTGTGTGCATGCTAGGCATGCCTTCTATCAGCTACACCTCCTAAACCCCAATAATGTTTTTTAAATTACATATTAGCTCCTACAAGTGTAGTGAAGTAAAATACCAATGCAACAGCAAAATCAAATTGTCAGCATTTTTAGTAACAGGTAATAGCAGGCACTTTGTAAATAAGTTATTTCTTTAAATAGAGGTTATGCTTCATACACAAACATTACATGTAAACTTTTATATGAAAGCTAAACTTTCTGCTACTACATGGAGAAAATTTCTACTGTAATGCTAATGCCTGTTTCATCAGTGTGTACTTAAAGTACTTAAAGTCAGAATAAGACATATTTCAGAAAAAAACAAAAAACAAAAAAACACCTCAAGCCAGTTAAAACAAGCATGAAATTAAATACATTTGAGCTGGAGAACTTTAGATTTCATTTCAATACATCTTCATAACAGTTTTCAATGGTTGCATTTAGTGAGATTGTGTTTACTTGTAGACTACATGATTCCATGTTCTCTCTCTCTCCCTCTTTCTCTCACACACACTTAGATGTGGGTCCATTAATTTAGAACAAAATTGAGGGCTCTGGGTGGGCCCTCTGAGCCACTGTCCACAGCAGTCAGCTGTGTGTAGGCTCTCTTCTTGGTCTCATTACTTGCCCTATGGGTAGGCCGCAAATGATACCAATGAGAACTGAGAACTCACAGGACAGAACTCAAAGAAAGGGATGTGGGGTCAGGAAGAACTGGATTTTAATATTTGCTTTCCTGATTGTTAACTGTGACTCGAATCAAGTTTTTAATTTTTTCAACTATTTTAAGATTAGTGATTTTTTTTTAAAGATTAGTGATTTTTAATAGACCAAAATAATTCTTACCTGGGTATGGGAGCTTATGCTTATGATCTCAGCACTTAAAGGCAGAGGTAGACACTGGAGGACCACTGTATATTTGACCTTCTGGGGCCATATAGCAAGGCCCTGCTTCAAAACAAACCATCAAAGAAACATTCCCACAAAATCCAAACATGAAGTAACAAAACTCAGAATTCTACAACAACCAAACATGTACACAAAAAATGAAGTAATTGTCGAATTCTCTCATTGCAGACCTTTCTCCAAATGCTATTTTGAAGGGAAAGGTGGGACCCATCAGATGTGTGAGTGAGACATGAGGGGAAAGGAAGCTAGTGAAGGGTGAGCTACCAGGCAGTCATCATCACAGGCAGCGAGAGCTCATGAGGAACCCTGGGCATCAGTACAAAACATGAACTTTAGAGTTATTTCTACTGTGGAGCAAGAGAATTTTATTTCCCAACTCCATCTTATCATTTTGTTGAGTGCTGTTTTTGAAGCATTCATTCTTCAGCACTTTCAACTTCTTTTACATGGGTCAATGAGCATTTGGTGCCAGGTAAAAACTTCTAGAGGGAAGGGTCACAGATCTTTGGAATAAATGATTTTGGAGTATAGAAGTGACTACAGAATGTTGCCATGTGTAACAGAAACACAGCATGAGCCACATACTCAGGCCATACATGGGATTAGAGTTTTAGCAGCTATATTAAAGATGAAAAAAATCTGATAAGATTTTTATGTGTAATGTATCAATGTAACAATCAATATAAAATGTTTGATGAACTACTTACACTTATTGTGCCAGGTCTTTACAAACCAGTGTGCATCTAACATGCACAAGATTACCTCAGTTTGAACCACCACATATCACCCACCAGATGATAGCCAGATAAGGCTGCAGCTTGCCTTTGACTAGTGTGGGTCTTGTGTGTTGTTGAGACTATAAATCTACACCATTTCCTATGAGTTACAGTAGTTTCTGTTTGTGTGTGCATGCATATGCATGCATGTGTGAAAACTAAAGGCTGTCACTCATAAATAGTAGTCCAAATTTTATAAATTTTCCAAGAACCAGCATTGACAAGGTGTGGCAAGACCAGTGCCATCAAAGACTATACTGGATAAAATTTATAGACTGAGATCCAGGGTTGTCAATTACCTAGAAGATCTTGACCGTAAGGCCCCATTTTTACCAACTCTTCTCCTGTAACCTTCAACAGACATTTACTAATGTAATCAAGCTCTAAAATAAAGCAAACATGAGTGAACTGCACTAAAGAAAGAGAGCCACTTAGTTTCTGTACATTTGACACAGAGGCTGTATTCCAATCAAGCATGTTATAAACTGAGAACCTGGGTGGATGAAGAAACCTGCAGACCAATTTATGGAATCCTGTCAGCAAAGCTACTTTCAAAGCGAATGTAACTATTTCTGGCAACACAAAATTCAAACATCTGGCACCCTTCCAGGTGAGGGAAAAACCAACAGCAAAGGGTTCCAATAAACAGGAGTACATATTTACCCTGAGTCTCAGCCCTCACACCTCCGGTACATTCTAGAACTTTCTAGATGACAATTCCTTACAAAGCCTCTTATGCCTTCACATTTTGTCACTTTTTAATACACCAACTTTCCTTCCCAACCTTGCATGTCACAGCATATCTTATCATTAGCCAAGCCATTCACAAAAAATATTGAAGATGATGAAACATTGTGAAGGTCAGCAGTAGAGACCATACTTCATGCCTGGACTTATCCCTATTTTCTCAAACAGTGAGTTCTGTTAGCTAGGACCTCAGTAGTCCGCTCTACTTGTCCTTTCACAAGCATTTCAGGCTTCGACTCCATGCTTAGCACTATTCTACGCTGCAGGGACTTAGGAGGGTGTGGGTTCCAGGCACTCCCCTTCAAAAGATAACTGATACGGAAGCAAACACATTCACAGGTTTGCAGGAACCTTTGGACTGTATTGACGAACGGCATGGTCATGAAAGACCCCATGACGAGGACACTTAGATTAAGATCTGAGGACCTTGGGAATCAGTAAAATGAAGGAGGAGAGGACAGACTTGAAGGAAATTGAGAGAGAAGTATTCAACATCTCAGAAGTTCTCATAATAACAGGCCACCCACATCTACCCCTTTTTCTAAAGTCCCATGACAAACTGAGGCATGATTCTACCACAGTTCACTTTGGAGAATCAATGCATTTATTGGACTTTCTTATAGAGCATAGGTGAGAGGTTACTACTCATAAGGGGTGCAGATGTTCTTCCCCTCAATAGGCTGCCCCTGAAAAGCCTTTATCCAGCATGGAAAAGGACTTGACCTTAACTGCATAGATGGTTACCTCCTCCACTGGTCTTCCATAGTCTTATGTACATTATATCCTCCCTGCAGCCATGTGCAATTAAGACAGCACTACAGAGAGGATCTGGATACTAAGGTTCAGATCTCATGATCCATGTCAAGTCCTTGGAAAACTCTATTTCCCCAAATTCTGGCAGACAAAAGCCAGCATCCCTCTACCAAAGGAACCATTTCCCTTTTCACAGGCAGAAGGGACAGACAGCTATCTGTGAAGCCTGCTAGTATACCAAAGCATGTGCTGGCTTCCAGACTCCCTCAGTACTACAGGTACCTATTACACGTTTCAGAGCCCTTGCTGGCATCATTTTCTCTGCTTTTCTCATCTCCTTCCTCTCCCTAAACTCCTCCAGCTCTTGGGTTTCCCTCCTTCCAGCTATTCATTCTCCTTTACAGCCCTGCTATTCTAGCCATGCTCTCTCTCTCTCTCTCTCTCTCTCTCTCTCTCTCTCTCTCTTTCGCTGTCTCTCTGTCTCTCTCTGTCCCTCTCTGTCTCTATCTCTGTCTCTCTCTCCTACACTCTCTTTGTCTTCTTCTCTCAGTCTTTTTTTATTCCTCTCTTGCTTCAATCCCTCTCCCCAATTCTGCTCCTGCTTCTTTCCTGACCAGGTCTAATCTACTGGGCATGTTCAGTTTACTACTTTTTTTCTTTGCTCTAAACTCTTTCAGATGCTTCTAGCTGTTCTCTCTCTCATGTCTGTAATAAAAATCTTCTAAAACTGTACCATGGAGCAGTCATACACTTGACTCAGTTTATACGCTTGCCTCAGAAGACAATCAGTCTCTATGATCAGATTTGAAGATTAAACAAATGATGGATGGATGGATGGATGGAGATCCAGGCATATTATAACTTGATACACCTGTCTGGTGACTTAGGGTATAGTACAGAATTCAATTTGGTTTTTCTTCATTTTGGAATTAGCTGATGATTCTTCACTGCAAAATGTTTATGACATATGTATGACTATATGGACATGTATGTGACTTAGAGTTAACTATGTGTGGATGAAAGCTAGCTTTAAATCTGTATGTATGTATGTAACATGGATCCAGCTCTGTATGGGTAAATATAACTATAATTGTTAAAATGCTGAAATTAGTTTACTTTTATTAATCATCATGCACTATTGATATTTATGTGACAAGAACTTTGGCGGATGACCTAATTTGAGCATACAGCCTCCATGCTGAGTGTGAAATAGATTCTATTTGCTAGAAATTTTTTTTAACTTATCTGAAAACAAGTTTTTAAGTATGTAATCAAGGTTGCAAAGACAGCTTATCTTGCCAGACAAAGATCTTAAATCTAAGTTCAGCACATAGTTTTGAGAACAAACTTATTAAAATTTTGAGTATAAATAAGACATCCATGAAATATTTGTGAAGTGTACTAATGAAAACAATGAAAGCTAATTCAATGCTATTAAGCAGTCATTCTTGTAAGTACTGTGATTAATTATAGGGTTGAGATTTAGTCTCTTGTATATGTTTCAGGGTTAAGCTTACAACAAGTAACTAGAAACAAAGCTTTTCTATGCAGATATTCTTGGGCAGCCCTCATATTTCAGAGATCTGCAGAATATGGCATTTAAAATGTTTATTTCTTAGACAGAGACTCCCAGATCCTAATAGTGACCCAAGGTCTCCAAAGAAGATTATGAGACACCAGGATCTTCATCTGGATTGTAGCAGTGCTGACCTGGGCAAGATGCCATAGCACAATGCCTGCCTGCTGCCAGGAACCCGGCCTAGATCTGAGGACATTGGAGAATTGATTGAACCCTTTTGCCTAGAAAAAGTAAGATCAATCTTCCCCCATATGTCCCTCTACCGTGGGGAAAATCTCCCATCTTAAAGGCCTGGCAGCTGAAGATTGAAGCTGTTTGGAAACTTCCGCCTCCAGCTAGATGGAGACCTGGGTATGGCTAACTAGGTATGGACTGGTCTCTGTTGTTTTAGTAGATTCAGAAGCTGTTCACTCTGCACTTAGGTATAATTTATCATTCTCAGATCTCTGCAAGTACTGATGGCTGGGCTAGTTATAACTTTGTCAGCTTGGTAGAATCAGACAATCAGATCCTTCTGCAAGGTGATAGCCAGTTTTCAAGCTCATCTTATAAAGCCTGATTGGGAATACTAATATAACTAAAATTCTTATGTCTTTTTGCAATTTGTATGAGCTTAAGAGACTCATAAAATTTGGATCCACCTCACAGAGGCCAAAAAGATTCCAGATAAGTACAACCTAAGTTTTTCCCACCTGTTTGTCCCTAAGGATGATACTTTTCTCTTCTGGTTTGGGGACTCCTGCCCTTCCCAAATTACTAAGACTGGGCCCAAGATTTAAATTCTAACCTTTTGTTCTCAGTTTTAACATATCTCAACAAATTTCCACTTGACTAGGAGCTGTGAACTTGCTGGAAGCCTGTGAACCAGTTCTACCGATTCAGGCTGTTTCCTGTCTCTCGGCTACTGGATCAGACAGCTACGTGCTCCTGACAGAAGCCCTGGATCCTAGTCCCTTTACTACCTTTTCAACCTTTTGGGGCCCTAAGAACAACGCCCCAATGTCAGCTTGAAGCAGTAATAAAGAGAACCTACTATGCACCATAAACCCCAAACCCCTAAAAGTTGAAATGCTAAGTTAAAAGGAAACCTGGCATAGGAGACAAATCTTTTTGTGAAGGCCAAAGGTCCCTACAGCCTAGAGTTGGCTTTGCAAGTCAGGTTCCAAGGTGCTCTTTAGAGAGACCTTGCAGATCAGTTTGGACCTGCAGGGGTGGGTCACAAAACCATCTTCTAGATAGACTAGTTCCATTAGCATATTGCCAGAGTCTCATGATTGAGACAGTACCCAAAAAGAAAATGGAGGAATGAAGGACCCTGGATTCTAAGGCTTGACCCAGGCATTCAGCTCAGGTATTCAGCAGAGCACCCCCCCCAGGAAAACAAGGAACTAAAAGTCTAAAAGTCTGTCCCAGGAAACAGAGTGACCCAGCCCAGATAGCCATAATCAACTCAGATAGGACATAATGGTCTGGTTGAACCTGTGATGAAGATACCAGAAGTTCCAAGCAGAATAGCAGTGACCAACACCTGGTTGTAAAAGCCCCCTAACCAGCTGGTCTTAAGGCAACCCCATGACTACTGTGAGCAACCTTATGACTTTGAAGTATGACCTTTAAAGTGACCAATCATGTGTTGCCCCAGTTGGTATGGTGATTTTATGGTCTTAGCCTTTAAAAGAGATATGAGATTGCCCCTCCCTTGCTACTCCCTTGCTCCCAAGGCAGGGAGGAAGCCCATCTGCAGACGAAATAAACCTCATGCTTTTTGCATCAACTGGGACTGGAGTCTGGGTTCCTGGGGCCCCCCTTCCCGAGGATAGTACGCTGAGTCTGGGGTCTATCATTCACATATTGCTCATCCTGCTTCTTATATGCCTGCTGGTATCTCTTGTGCATTTAGATTCCATCTCCTCTTCCTTTCTCTCCCTGAGAATCCTGCCTATGCCTCCTTCCTAACTATTGGCCATTAAGCTTTTTTATTACACCAATCATAGCAATATGCCTTCACATAGTATACAAATATTTCACATTTCTCCCTTTTTGATTAAATAAATAAAGGTTTTAACTCTAACAGAACAAAATTGTATACAATAAAACAATTATCAAATAAGAATTATATTCAGGGAAGGGATGGGGATTTGTGGAGAAGAAAGAATGATCTGATGTGGTAGGAGGGGGAAGGGACCTTGAATAAGGATATACAAGGATAGAAAGTATGACTTCTTTGTTAATAATAATAATAATAATAATAAAAGGAAAAAAATTATATTCACAATGTTCAGTCCATTTGTATTTGAAAAATTTGGAGAAATTACTCCATTATCTATCTATCTTGGTGAGTTCTAAGTTTTATACCTAAACCACTTCCTATCGTAACTTGTATTACCAACATAAAAATATCTTTTTAGACCTTAAAACATCTTCTTAGATAAACAACCTGCTGGCTAGCTGTAGAAGCTAACTTATAAAATATGGCTAAGTTGACTTTGGCTCCCAACAAGGAAGTATAGAGTAAGCAACTTACAAAATTATAAAAATGACAGAAATAGCTGGCTCTCTGGACAGTCAACCAATTTTCTTGTGCAACATTATGACATCCATCTTCAGCCTACAGGCCTAGAGTATCTGATTTTTATGTGAAGCAGTATTTTTTAAGGAACATCCTACCTTGTCTTCACAAAGTTCAGTGGTCTCTTTCTTTTGTGTCCTCCTTGGTCAGTTTGAACAACAATTCTGACAGCAGCTGAAGCAAGAGATAAAGAGCAAGAGCTGAAGCTTATCCAAATGGCTACCTTGCCACATTGAAAGTAAATTCCATATGGAAGTTTTTCAATGCTCACCATCCTTTTTTGAAGTAAATTGGTGCTTCCAGGAGCAGACACCTTGCTTACTATCATGTTATTAAAACATTTTAAGTGCCATACTCTGTAGGTCTTTTAAGTGTTTGAAGACAATCTATCTATCTAGAATATATTTCTGTGTGACTCTGAAAACATAACTAACATAACTATAAATTTGATTGTTATAGATTACTAACTACTAAGTTGTCTTTCTTTGTTATCCTAAATAGCTTTCAGGGATTAAAAATTTACATTGTATCGCGTGCAGCCTCGCCAGCAAGCAACACCGGATCCTTCTCTTTGCAGTTTATTTGGGCCTTTAATTATCTTCTTGTCTCTCACTCACTCACTCTCACTCTCACTCTCAGACATATGGCAAAGGATGAACGACCCAGGGGGGAAGTCTGCTCATGGCTAAATACCCTCTGGGCCTCCAATCCCGGTAAGCCATGTGGACATTGCCCATAGGTCCCAAGGTGCCAGAAGCAAGCCACCATCCTCGCCTACAGCCAGTAAGGAGTTGTTTACTCCCGAGAGCACTCACCCACCGTCCCATCAGGAAAGTGGAAGGCAGAAACCAATGCCACCTTTAGGGCGTGGTACAACACAGCTCCCTACAACATTGCATCATGACATCTGTGGCAGTGCAGGCCACTCAGATATAAGGTCCTAGCTGCAACAACATAACTCTCAGATCCCCACCTGGCCTTAAGTGATGGCCCAGACTTCTTTGATTGTATTAGGAGCCACAGATATCATCCCAGACCCTGGATGCAATAGGGTTATAGACCCAGACATGGGCTCAGATGTTACCATGGCCCAAGGTGTCAGCATATGTCATCCAGATTAGCATGGCCCCAGCAACAGCATGACCCTTGAAAACCAACATGGATTCAGCCCCAGTCATCTCTATGGCCTTCAGTAATTATTGAAGCCATGATCATCAATACAGACCTTAGCTGCTACAGGGCTATGAACCCAGTCATGGCTCCCAGCAGCAGCTTAGGCCTGGATGTCGTAATATCCCCTGGTGGTAACACAGGCCCCTCAGATCAGCATGACCCTGGTGGTGGCATGGCCCTTGAACATAAAAATGGCCAGAGGTAACAGCCCAGATAATGAGCATCCCTGTGGCCTTGGTGGCAACATGTGTCATGAATATCAACACAGACCCCAGCTGCAGTAAGACCACAGGGCCAGACATGGCCCTAGGCAGCAGCATGGGCCCAGACATCACCATGTGCTGGCTGATGGGGGGGCATCTATGGTGATATATTTTATATTTAATAAAATCAGTCTGGAATGTCTGAGAACAGGATCACCCATAGTCAAGCCATGAGAGTCAGAGAGTAGTGACCCACTCCTCTAATCCCATCATTCAAGCGACAGAGATCTTTCTGTATTTCTGTGAATTTAAGGCCTAAAAACAAAACAGTAGTAGCTCACACCTTTAATCCCAACTCTAGAATTATAAACCCAGAAGTGAAACAACTGGGCTGGGAAGATTTTTAAGGCAGGACGAGGCAGACATTCAGACTTTCTGTAGAAATGACCAGCCAGGTACAGGACCCTTAAAAATAGCTACCCTGTTTGGCCTGAGAAATTGGCTGGGTCAGGATTGATTGTGGTCTGTTTTTCCTTTCTGATACTCCAGCTTTTCTTCAATATCTGTCTCTGGGTTTTCATTATATTATGACTAGAATTTGTGCAATATTTGGCTCTTAATTTTTGGGGCATAAAATTGCAAAACAGCCACTTGCCAACCAGAGAAACACATGACCAGAGGAGTCATTACCAGCTGGTTAGGCTTTCTGTTCAAAGATAACCTCTAGGCTTAGGCAAAGCTGGCTGCTTGCATTTCTTTTCTGTACACATATGGATAAGTTTTTCAGACCGCTTCTGGTGGGTTGTGTTTTTGGGCCCTTTTCTTTGACTGCTACCACACTAGGTAGTTGCCTCACTTTACAGTCATCTGAATCGTTACTGACAAGTTTGGTGAGTAAATTGGGTTATCTTAAAAAGGGAAATTCATTTAAGGTCATGGAAGGTGGTTGGTTTTTGTTTGATTTTACTCTAGAAGATTTGAAATTAGAACCAGTAAAGGAGAAGATAATTAATGTAGATGAGATTTATAATATTTGTAATAATGTTTATTATAGATATTGTTTGATTATTTTTGTTTTGTCATTAAAAAAGTCAGTTAATCTGAATGTCAAGAAGAAAGTCTTAGAAAAGCATGTTAAGAGAGAACATAAAGATATTCAGACCAAGACAGAGGAATTTAAAGAACCAATGTCATCATTGTTTTGATGGACCCCTGACTCAGGGTACTATCCTCAAGAAGGGGGGCCCTAAGAAACCAGACTCCAGTCCAGTTGATGCAAATAGCAAGAGGATTTATTTTGTCTGTACAGGCGGGCTACCTCCCTGCCTCGGGAGCAAGGGAGTAGCAGGGACTAACAATCTCATATCTCTTTTAAAGGCTAAGACCATAAAATTACCATAGCAACTGGGGCAATACATGATTGGTCACTTTAAAGGTCATACTATAATTGTAATGTTGTCTTATGGTCAGCTGGTTAGGGAGCTTTTACAACTGGGTGTTGGTCACTGCTATTCTACTTAAAAAACTTCTGGTATTTTAATCTCAGGTTTGACTATTATGTCTTATCTGAGTTGATTATGGCTATCTGGGCTGGGTCACTCTATTTCCTGGGACAGACTTTTAGACTTTTAGTTCCTTGTTCTCATGGGTGGTGCTCTGCCAAATACCTGAACTGAATGCCTGGGTCAAGCCCTAGAACCCAGGGTCCTTCAGTTTTATAAGATTACACAAAACCAGCCTAAGACTTTCAGACAGCCAAGAGTAGTAGATCCAGTAACTTTAAATAAATTATAAAATAATAAAAATTGTACAGAAGTTAGTTGAGTTCTGGTACAAATGTTAGACTTAAGAAGAGTCAAGGAAGCAATCATCACTTATGATATGCATTTATCTTTTGTAAAACAAATGCTAAATTCCCAGTCAACATGTAACTGAATTATCCCTAAGGACTGGTCAGGTATGGTTACTGCTGTTTTGGAGGCTGGGCTGTTTTTACAGTGGAAGACATGGTGGAAAAATGAGGCTAAAACAATAGAACAAAGAAGCAGCGATAGAGGCACAGAAATCTTCCAAGACCAACTTCTTGAGGAAGGAGACTATGCTGAGACTGTGCTGAGACAATCACAGTCTCAACACAATGAACACACCCTGGATTAATGATGAATGGCAGCCTTCAATGCATGGGAAAGAATTGAAGAAATAGGAGAGAAAACTAAATCCTTTACAAAGTAATTCAAGGCCCCAAAGAAACTTTTAAAGACATTTTCTAGAGATTAGCTGCAGCTGTAAACAGAATGGTACCAGATTCAGAAGCTAGGTGAATAATAATTGAATCTCTTGGCTTTTGGAAATGCTAACTCACACTGCAAGAGAATAATTAGACTGTTAAAAGCAAGGTCAGCACTCTTGGAGGATTAGATTCTCCATACAATTAATTTAGAATCTTATAACTGTGATAATAATTGGGTAGAAGAGGTTATTTCTAGAGGTATAAAAAAACCAAAATATTAAATGTTACAATTGTGGGAGGCAAGGTCACATAAAAAGAGACTGTAAACAAGTCGTTCCCAGAAACAATAACTTTGTTAGGAAAAATGTCAACAGATTGCTCCTCCCTTCTGGAGAATGCAGAAGATGTGCAAAGGGAGGCATTGAACTAGTGAGTGCAGGTCAACAACAGACAAGGTAACCTTTTGCTTTTGGGAAACACCTTGAGGGAGGCTTTCAAAAGCCTATGCATTTTGAAAGTTCAGTCTTACCCTGCTGTCATGAAGAAAATACCTTCTCAGAGGAATTAAAGAAACTAAAACATATTCTAAAAAGAAACCACACAGCTCTGGACAATAGAAAAGCTAGAGAAAAGAGAACAAAAAATTCAGGAAAAACCTAAAAGTGAATATTTTGGCAAACTTCTACAAATTAACAAAGGCCAAAGTTAAAAATATAAATAAATGATGTCATTGAAGGTTTGATGAACACAGGTCTAGGAAGCCATGTTCTACTCCTTGGGCAGAACTTTTCTTAGTTTTCTCAGGCCCTATGTATGTATATTTGAGCTTCCATGTTGGACACCAGGATCATTTTTTGTTGCCCACACTATCCCCAAGCTTTTAGGCTCAAGTGATCCTCTGTCTCAGCCTTGTCAGCAGATGGATTACAAGTACCACTATGACTGACTTTCATTAACCTTTAAAATATTTATTAAAGAATTTACAGTTGGATGTATTGGGTTAGGTAAAATAAAATACTAAAATTAATTTCACCTGTTCTTTCTCATTTTAAGAAGTAGCTCAAGTGTTTCCCTGGCCACAGTTTGACTGGAATTGTAGGCTTTACTTCTGACTCATTAAAAATTTTAGCATAATACCTCTTGTAATTTGGGCACTTCTTTTATTTTCTATGATTTGTTTTCTTTCACAAAATCCTCTTTTAGAAAATATTTTATTTAAAGTTATTTATATATATACATATATGTCTGTGTAGGTTTGTAAAGATTTGTGAAGTGTTTGTGGAAGGAAAAAATAAGCTCCTTTTCAATTGGAGTTGTAGGCAATTGTGAGCTGCCTGATATAGGTGCTGGGAATTGAACTTGGGTCTTTCAGAAGAAAAGCAAGTGCTCTTAATTGCTGACCCACTTCTCCAGTGCCTCCTTCACTTATTTATTTTGTTTGTTTTTCAAGACAGAGTTTTATTGTGCGACCCTGGCTCTTCTGGAACTCATGTAGAAGCAAGGCCGCCCTCAAATTTATAGAGATTTTCCTGTTGTGACTCCTGAGTGCTGGGATTTAAGTGATGCTCTACCACCACCTGGCTAATCTACTTTGATTTTAATTGTGTGTGGGTGAATGGAGGGGTTGTATGGGTGTGGGTGTATGTGTCTGTGTATGTGGTGGGTTTCTCTCTTTGTCTGTATGTCTCTGTAAGTCTGTTATCTCTGTATCTCTGTGTGTGTCTGTATGAGTATCTGTATATATATGTATCTCTATGTGTGTTTGTGTGTGTGTCTGTATGTGTATCTATGTGTGTGTGTGCCTTCCTATGGTTTTGTATGTATTTGTTTGTGTGTGTGTGTGTGTGTGTCTTCCTATGTGTCTGTGTCTTCCAATGTTTCTGCATGTATCTGTTTGTGTGTCTGTGTGTGTTTCTCTGTATGTCTGATGTGGGGTCTGTGTATGTGTGTGTGGGTATGCCTATACATGTGTGTCTCTGTAAGTATCTGTGTGTATCTCTGTGTGTGTGTCTAATGTGGGTTCTGTGTCTGTGTGTGTGTCTGAGTATGTGTGTGTGTATCTCTGTGTGTGTCTTTGTATAGGTATGTATACATCAGTGCAGATCCCATAGAGGTTCGCCTGGAGTTGGAGTTCGGGGCAGTTGTGAGCTGCTTGATTAAAAAAAGCAGTGCACACTTTTAAGCACTGAGGCACTTCTCCATGTTGGGAGCCAAAGTCAACTTAGCCATATTTTATAAATTAGATTCTACAGCTAGCCAGCAGCCTATACCCTAGATAGGGAAATACCAGAGATTACACACCCTTATTGTTAAGTTAATCCATGACTTAAGGCTTTCTCCTCCAATCAGCAAGGTGACCTAAACCGTGACTCCAGGCTTTCTCCTCGACCTTCTCAGATCAGCAAGGTGACTTTCCCCAGGCCCTCAACTGATAACAGATAGATTTCCATATCAATTCTACCCTGTCTGTTACTTCCCCTCACATTCTTTTGAACATCCCACCCCTTTCCTCCCAGCTACCTGCATGGCAGAGATTCTGTATAAATATTGGCTGTAATAATAATCTTTGCAGGACTTGAACAGAGAAATTTGTCTTGTCCTTCTGTTCCTTTGTGTTCCTGCCTTCCATTTGCTTCCTTCCCAGGTCTAGGTCCATGCTGAAGACCCTGCTGGCCAGGGCAAATTGGCATCCAGCGTGTTGGGATCCACAGGATGGAGCAAACATCTGACCATTAACAGGATGGCCATCAGTCAGACATTGGATAGCCACAGATTTCTGTGAGTCAAGATCCTGCACTGTGACCACCAGGGGAAATGCCTGGCCCATGAGTCAGGTCCTAGGAGAATCACAGGTGAAGACACAGGTAAGTGATTCACCAAGGGGCAGCCACTAGGCAAGAATGAGGTGTTCTTGTCAGGGCTTAAGGAAGCTCTTCAAACACAAGGAACAAGGGTTAAAATAATAATAATAAAAAAAAACCAGAAAAAGAAAAAGGAAAAGGATCTTAAGATGTTTTTTAAATTTATTGGTGACATCTGCCCCTGGTTTCCACAGGAGGGGACGATTGATGTGAAAAGATGAGGAAGAGTAGGTAATTGTCTCCAGAAAGTCCCTGTTTAGACATTTTCTTGTTGGAATTTAGTGAATGATGTTTTGAGAATATATAATAATTTCCCAGATATCCAGGTAGTTATTAAGGAGGGAGGCATTGAATAAGGATCACTTATTCTACCAGGATTTTAAAAATCCTCCAAACACAGGGAATTAGGACTAAAGACAAAGCAATTTTTTTCTCACAGAAGCAAGCATGCTTTTGTATTTGAATCATAGTGATAAGGAACTTTTACAGTACTAATGTATTATGTTTTTTATACATCTTGGCCTGAGAGAACAGGTCTGATACAGGTAAAATGCTGATGGTGTCGTTAAGTTAACTCTTAAAAGAGTATGAAGGTAGTAAGAGCATGAAAAGTTTTGATCAAGAATCCAGTTGCCTCCCAACACTCAGGAGATAGAGATAGATGGATCTCTGTAGCCAAGGCTACACAGAGAAACCTGCATTATATCTAGCTTTTCTCAGCATAATGTTTTGACGTTCATTTATATAGCATGTGTTAGTATTTTCTCCTTTATTATTTCTAAATGCTACTGCATGAACTATATATTGCATTTTGTTTACAAACTTATAATAGGCGAGTAAATATTTTTATTTCTCTTGGCTAGATTCCAAGAAGTGAGATTGCAGAGTCATGTGGCAGCTTATGTTTCTTACATAATTGAGGAACTACCAATGTTTTCTAAAAAGGCTGTATTCTGGCCTTTAGTTCCTGGTATATCCAGGACAGTAGGCATGTTATACCATGTCTCTTATCTTTTCTTTAGAATTTTGATACTGTACCATGAATGTGGTTTAGTTACAATCTCTTATAAATACTGCCCTACAAAGTTGTTCTGTCTTATTGCCTGGCTGTATTAAATGTAATTCCATAAAGATTTAAGCTTATCTTACAAACATTTGATATTATACAGTATAAAGTTTTGACACCTTATACTAACGAAACCTCCATTTCAGCCTTGCTACTACCAAGCCCTAGGCTTCAAGGCTGAAACAAAGCGGGAGCCTTCAGTTTAACCCACCATAGGCTCTAGAGGCCTGAGTGGCCATGGTTTTTAGCATAAGAATGAAGGCAATGCCCCAGCCACATAAGCAGGTTTCTGAGTAGCATAGATTCTGGATATTCATGACATTCGTGGATACAAACCACTAATTCAAAATGTATATTTTATGTGCTCAAATGTGTGAGTTTAATAATCATTATCCTTTCTCCAAAATTGATTGACTTTTTAAAGGCTCATACAGTGTGTTTTCCAAAAGTTATTTCATTACGACCTTTAAAGAATGCTAGAAAATGCTGTACAATGGTGGTCTCTCCACTGCTTACAGAGGTGCAAATCACAGCAGCCAAATCTGCTCAAGTGGCATAGTTTCTAGCTGTACAGCTGGCCTTAAATACATATTCTCTTGAACTATTTAATCTGTTCACTGATAGTCAATATGTAGCATGGATCCTTGGGCCTTTAGAAACAGCTAGTTATATTGCGCCTGTGAGTAAACTATGTCAGCTTTCATTAAAAATACAGGCTTTTGTGGCACAGAACTCAGCTACTCTATGTGGGATATTTACAGGTTCATTCTGACCTTCCTAGTGAACATTGGTTCATGCTGATCAGCTTACTGAATCAACATGTTATGTTTAATGCATTTGATAATATATTTTAAGCCCATCAGAGATTTCATCTTAATACTGGATCTTTGAAATTTCATTTCAAGATCACAAAGGACCAAACCATTCAGATAGCCAAACACTGTCCTTTGTGTATAAAATTTCTGTCAGTAAACTATTTTGGAATGAATCCTTGGGACATTCTGCTCCTAAATCATATTGGCAGATGGATGTCACTCATATTCCCTCCTTTGGAAGGATGGCCTATGTCCGTGTTTCTGTTGATACTTGTTTTCATCTTAACTTGCCTCTGCACATTCTGAGGAAAAGGCTAAAGATGTTAAAAGCCATTGCTTATAGAGTTTCCAAAAACAATTAAGTTTTGCTAAATATTGTGCTAAAGACTAAGATTTCTTATAATTTTTATGGGTCTGACAACTGGAAGCAACTCTCGTTGCACTCTTAAAGTTTGTCTTAAAACTAAGAAGGGAGAGTACGCAGCCACACCCAAAGACCATTTATCCTTCATGTTTTTATATTTTAAATGTTTTAACTGTGAGTTCTCAGTCATTTACTGCTGCTGATAGATACTGGAGGCTTAGCAATGTGGCCTTACCTCAGGTTCAATGAAAAAATTTGGCAGATGGCACTTAACTTAGACCAGACCCAGTTCTGGTGTAGGGGAGAGGGTCTATTTGTGTTTTTTTATACGGGATGCAGACTTCCACAAAATGCAGATGACCCATACCTTGAACACTCCTAGACTTTCAGTCTCCCTGGGACAGAGTCAAGGACCTCCTGCTGACTGAAGCTGACAACTCAGTGGAGAGCAGAGGAGCAGCTGCCCTGCCCTATGGGAGGAAACCGAATCAACAGTTCCTGTCTTGTAATGCAAATTTTTCTCAGACCTTGAAGCTGCTTGCTTTCCTTTCCCAGAGTGTGGCTCTGTTCTTTTGCAGACAGAAATTATTCTTTAGATGTAAGCCTTCTTCTTACTGTATGCTAATCTACCCTCTAGACATTTTGCATTAGATATTGTATGGCTAGGTTAGAGAAGGATTGGAGCATAGGAAAAAGCAAAGAGAGCAGGAGGAAGGATGGTTTAAAAGCCTGTTTTCCATTTCCCCTAGGATTACTACCCTTTACCCTTCCCCTTTAGGACACTTTATAGGATTTTTGCTTTATTGGCTCTTGTACCATAGGCAATTAACAGGCTAACTACCAACAGGTAGACTCCCTGACCTCCATACCCATACAGGTCTGTTACTTTACAGATCAAGGGTTCGTGAACCCTCAGGCGATGAGATTCCTATGGGAACTGCATAGTATTCAGAGCTATGCAGACTTGCTTACAAGCAAGCTTGGGTACCAATGGGGGTGTGAGGCAAAGCACTGCAAGGAGAGGGCCATGTATTCTATCTCTGAATCTCCTGAGGAACAGGCCTGATTGCATAGAGGTTCATGTCCAAATGTATTAATATTAATAACCTAGCCCCTCTCCTCCTAAAAAGGACATCTGCTATGTGGAAAGGAAGTTTCTTTCACCAAGCTGTAGAAGATTCCTTCTGCTGAGCTGGAAAAAAGCTTGGAGGATCAGGTCTCTGTTCCCTCCCTCTTGGTTAACGCCCACTCATATGATAACTCATGATAACTGATTCACCTCAAATAATAATTGTAAGGGAGGAAATGTTGGGAGCCAAAGTCAACTTAGCCATATTTTATAAATTAGCTTCTATAGCTAGCCAGCAGCCTATACCCTAGATAGCGAAATACCAGAGACTACATACCCTTATTAAGTTAATCCATGGCTTAAGGCTTTCTCCTCAGATCAGCAAGGTGACCTTCCCCAGACCCTCAACTGATAACAGATAGATTTCCATATCAATTCTACCCTGTCTGTTACTTCCCCTCACATTCTTTTGAACATCCCACCCCTTTCCTCCCAGCTACCTGCATGGCAGAAATTCTGTATAAATATTGGCTGTAATAATAATCTTTGCAGGACTTGAACAGAGAGATTTGTCTTGTCCTTCTGTTCCTTTGTGTTCCTGCCTTCCATTTGCTTCCTTCCCAGGTCTAGGTCCATGCTGAAGACCCTGCTGGCTGGGCAAATCTCCAGCCCTTCTATGATTTCTTTGAGATTCTTATCAGCATGGCTGTGAGTAATCTATACTTTTAACTCATGTTTGTGGTTTTAGTGGGGTCAAAAGAAGCATCCTGTGAACACATTGACCACATGAATACTCTGAAACAATCCAGTATCTTTGTTAATAACTAACTGGTTTTTTTTTTAAACAAGGGTACTCTGTGTAGACCCAGCTGTCCTGAAACTCACCACTGCCTCTGTTTCCTGAGTGAGGAGTTGATAGTCATACAGCACCACATACAGTAATGCTTCATTTTGCAGGTTAAGTTTGCAGTTTAAACTACAAGTGAGTTCTTTATTTGATGCCTTACTACACATATTGAAATAAATTCAAGAGGTGTTGAGAAGGCTAATAGTTTTGCAATCATTAATTTACTGGTGTATTTTATTATATGCATTTTCCATAATTAAATATCTATCTAAAGCACAGTGCCTAGGATTAACTTGTATATTTTTCTTTTCACTGATATTATCAATTATGGGTTGTAGTTTGTTGGTTAAATTAAATTTGTTGCATGATTTTTCACTGCTGTTGTCTCTGGCATTTCCTTGTGGCTTTTTTACCCGGGGAATTTTGTTTCCATGTTGTCTTATTAAATTCTCATGCATGTGACATTGGCCATGACAATTATTCAGGGCAAGTTAAATGGCTGTGGATTTTATTTTGTTCTACAAAAAAATAAGTGTCTGGCTTGCAGTCACATTTCCTCTTGAAATTTTCTATTTGGCTCCATTAAAATATTGTCAGATCAGGTTAGTGGAAGTTTCTGGATGGGTAAGACTTAAGAAGTCCTAGCTAAAAGGATTGGACTGGAGAGAGAGTGACAGGAGAGTAAACTGTCAGCTCCAGCTGAGTTTAAAGGGGACAGAAGCAGGTTTTAAAAAAAAAAGATCAGAAGTGCTTGCCATGGCTACAGCCATAAAAACTCGATTTCTCACTTTAGCTGTAAGTCATCGTAAGAGCAAAGGATATTATTTACACTTGGTGGCCAGCTAATTGCTAAAGGGAATCACAAAAATATCTACTGAGAATTTTGAAGCACAACTGTTTATTCCACATGAAACTCAAAGATGACCTCCCTATGGAAATATTTTCATGTCTGTCCTATAGTGAGAGTCAGAGATAAGTTTCATATGCTTTGGAAATATTAATATCCCTTCTTTTCTAAATTAATTTTATTTTATTTGAAATTTTGTTTCTTAAATGAAAGAAATTAAATGTAGAGAAACAATCTTATAAGGAGATTAATTTTTATAAAAGATTAATTAGAAGTTAATTAAAGATACACTGAATTAATATTTAATTTTTTTCAAAAGCACAAATTAGCAGAATGCTAGGATGATCAGCAAACCATTTATTTTCAGCTTAATAGACCCCAGACTCAGGGTACTATCCTCGGGAAGGGGGGGTCCCAAGAACCCAGACTCCAGGCCATTGATATAAATAAGCATGAGGTTTATTTCGTCTCTTTTAATGGCTAAGACCATAAAATCACCATACCAACTGGGGCAACACATGATTGGTCACTTTAAAGGTCATACTTCAAAGTCATAAGGTTGCTCACAGTAGTCATGGCCTTGCCTTAAGACCAGCTGGTTAGGGGGCTTTTACAACTGGGTGTTGGTCACTGATATTCTGCTTGGAACTTCTGGTATTTTAATCACAGATTCGAGCAGACCATTATGTCCTATCTGAGTTGATTATGGCTATCTGGGCTGGGTCACTCTGTTTCCTGGAACAGACTTTTAGACATTTAGTTCCTTGTTTTCATGGGGGGTGCTCTGCTGAATACCTGAACTGAATGCCTGGGTCAAACCCTAGAAACCAGGGTCCTTCAAGCTAATCCTGAAGGCTGGGGGTGTAACTTTATGGTCTTGTCTTGTTTTCCAATCCTCACCACAGCCATCAGCACAAAATGATTTGTATCATTCCTGGGGCAGAAATGAACTCTTTTTCTGCTAATCAACATAGGCTATATTATTAACACCAAATATTACCATGACATCCATAATATTTGAAGATAACAGTGTGTTAAAGGGATGATATCAATGCCAGGTAGGGTGTGGGAGACAGAACTAACTCCAGCTGACCTGGAAAGCTGAGATTGAAGTATGAAGCTTGCAAGAGTTGGCCCTACTCGTGGTTACCTTCCCACCTCTAACCCAGCCCAGACACTTCCTAACCTTCCATAAATATCTGTAGGACATTCACAGGGTGAAACACTGGGTTCTGTTTGATGGCATTGCCAGCTGGCCACAGAGAGCCTGGCTGTGTAATCTGTGTGTGAACCTGGAAAGGAAGCAGATGACAGCTGAGGAGGTCCTGCAGGGAGGGAACACCAGAGGAAGTGGCTGAGGTTTTCTGGTACATTCTTCCAATGACATGTGCTTGGCCTTCAGAATTTCATGAATGCTTCTCTGAGGAGTGGTTGGTCAAGATGAGTAGGTACATGAGTAGGCAGGGAAGAGGAGCCACAGACCAATGCTGATTTTAGTGATGAAGAATTATTTCTAAAAGCACTATGTAAAGTAAAAGAATGATTGCATATAAGGCAAGCCACAGAAGGAAAAGAGGTCATGGAATGGGGGTCACTGAGGACAGCAAACCACACAGAAACCTTTCTTACAAAGGCCAATGATAAAGGACTTTGCATGTGGCATCTCCTCTGGCCCTAAAATAAATTAGCAACACTTGAGCCTACTATGCCTCACACAGAAAGTACTAGAAAAACCTTTGGTTTTCCTTTAGAATAACTCTATAATAGAAAAATAAACTTTCATGAGCTTCAAATGGCAGAGGAGGCAGATAAAATAGGAAAAATTACCTTCAGTCCACAAAACTTCCAGTTCTATCTTCCCTTCTGGTGTATAATTACCAAAATTTAAACATGTTTAACCTTTAATTTTTTTTTAGTTTTTCAGGATAGTTTCTCTGTATACCAAGCTGTCCTCAGATTCAAAGATTTGCCTGTCTCTGCCTCCCAAGTGCTGTGATTAAAGGTGTGCCTCACCACCATCTGACTGCATTTAACTTTTTAAGTATGGATGTATTTATTGAGTCATACAATTCAATGGAATGTAAATATAAAACTACTATTTTAAAAATGTCTTTTTCCTAAGTGTGCCATTTGCACTTTTATTGGAGGGGGTTAGGTTGTGTGTAGCTTCCTTAATGAAGTCTCAGCTTTTAGCTTTACTGTAATTGTCAGTCTGTAGGCAGCTTGGTTTTGCTATGAATGTTGCTTGTGTTTAGAGTTTTAGTCTTCAGTGCTGGATATCATTTCTGGCTCAGTGGGGGTTCTGCTTGAGTGTGGCTTTAGCAGTGTGGGTCTGTGTGGGAACAGTGTAGGTGTTTGCTGAGAGCTTTCCCTTCATTTGTTAAATTTGCCTTTTCAGTTTATGAGGTCAATGAGGGTAAGAAAAGTTTCATTTGTCCTTTTAAAGTCCATTTCCTTTAAGTGTTGGTTGAGATTGCTTGTCATACTTATGTGTACTTTCCCACTAAGGAATGTGTTTCATACCTTTCCCATATTGAGCCAATGGCCTGGCACCCTGGGTAAGTGCTCTACTACTCAGCTATAGCCTCAACTCTTTAAAAATGATAGTTTTGTGACATGGTCTCACTAAATTACCCTGCTTGCCTTGAAGGTGTAACTCCCTGCCCTAAAGTAGTTGGTATTACAAATGTGAGCCACATTATCATCTGTTAATGGGATGTGTTTTCTTCTTCTATTATACTCAGTCATGGTGGTTCTATAAAGACATCTTCCTGTCTCAAAACTTGACAAGCTTGTCAAAACTACCATCCTTTAGACTGGCAAACGTAACTGAGATCCTACCTTTCATAACTCTTAAAAGGGAGGTAGGAATATAAGTAGCAGAGGAGATGTCAGCAAGGTCTACATCTGCGTTTCTCTATTCCCACCTGCCACTTTTCTCCAGGTCTCTTCAGAACTAGCACACAGCATATCAGAGGGGCCTGCTAAGCAGACATCAGCTAGGAAATGCAACATAACCCCCTGCAGAGTTAATCAACTCAGGGCAGATTGAGCCTTTGGCTGAGATTTTCTACCCTGTTTTGAGGAAAGAAGGCGGTCTCTTCTCCTTTTATAAATATCTGCTCTAGGCTGGTGACCCTCTCTGCTCTTAATCTGCTTTTATGTAGGCTGGAGAATGGTCACATGGTGGAGAGAGGTTCTGCATCTTTCTGTTGGCATTTTGCTTCTGGCCGGACTTTCTGGCTTTAGCTCAGAGGTTTGGTCCCACTCTCAGCCCTGCTTAGCCTCAAATAATCACACACAGGCTTATATTAATTTTATGCTGATTGACCTAGGGCCCAGGAATGTAATTTGCCGACTCCTTCATCTGAACTCAACCCATCTTGTTTAGCTGTGTGGCTTGGTACCTTTTCTTAGAGCAGCATTTCAGTTTCTTTACTCTGTGTCTGCTGCTGTCTCCTCCTCATGCCTCTGTTACATCCTTGTTGTATCTGTGTCAGCTCTGATATGTTCCCTGGGAGCCCTGCTCACACTTCCTGTCTGCCTTTAGCCAATTAGCTTTTTATTAAACTTATAGGTGGGACAAATATTTACAATGACAGGAAGCAGTAGCAACATAACATAATCCCACTACATCTTTCTGCACCTTCTTGCTTTAAAACCTGTGGGGAAGGGCTGAAGAGATGGATCAGTGGTTAGCAGCAAGTACCACTGTCTTCCAGAGGAACTGTATTCAATTCCTAGCACTCCCATGCATGACTTACAGCTGCTTGTAACTCCAGGTCCAGGTGACTGGATGCCTCTTATGTCTGCAGGTGTCTGCATGTATGTGCATATTTGCTTCCCCCACCCCTGCTACCCATCATTCACAAATTGAAAACAGTAACAGATATTTAAAGTCTCTAGGAAAGGAGGTGGTGCTAACATAGGAGAATGCCACCCCTCTTTGTCTCCCTCCTCCTCTCTTTTAGCACTGATCCTTCAACAGAAAATCCAAGTTAACATCTTGCTTCATATCGCTAGACAGCAGAACCAGTTCCCATACTGGCCTTCTGCCCAAGATCTGTTCTTTAGCTTTCCTGCCTGTAGTATCCACTAGAAAGCTGGTTTCTATGGGCTACATTGCCTTGCCTCCCTGGCCCCCTTGCATCTGACAGGTTTTGACTAAAGTTTGCTGAGTGGTAGGTAAATAAAGAGTCAGGAGTTTATTAACCCAGTCCTCTGCTTTACTCCTGAATTCTCATGGCTACAGAGATTGTCTTCTGTCCCTCTGTTTAAGCTCACCATTTTGATCACTATTTTTTTCTCTCATTGCCTCAGTCTGAGGCTTGGACGGTTTCCCTACTGTGACCCTAATGTGACAGAGCATTGTCCTCCTGTGCTGATTTGCTCAGGCCTTGCTGTTCCTTTAACTCTATTCAGGCCTCTGAAAAAAGCCTCTTCATTTAGTGAAATTCCTGAGAGGAGCATCTCTTTCCTGTGCCCAAGACAAATAAATCTGCCTTGTTCCATCAGCAATCATCCTGAGGTCTCCAATGCCATTCTGTATGTATTTACATAAATGAAAATGGCTATATAATCTAATCATGGGCAAATATCAGACATATCCCTCATTGAGGAACATTCTATGACATAACTGTGTTTAAAAGTATCAGAGGTATGGGAAGGCAAAGAAAGCAAGGAATTCCTAAAGATTAGAGGGGATTCCAGAGACCTAATAATGAAATGCAGGGAAGAACATATTTATCAAATGATAAATGTATGAGGATGCATGAGTGTCTATCCACATGGGCCTGGCATACAAATATAAAATGTATCATCCTGAGAACACAAAAGTACAAACTGTAGAGCATCTCACACCCCACAGGAAACCTTTCTTTCTGTGAACCATTTATTTGACTGTCTTTTTTTATTACTTTCCTACAGAAAAATCCCTGTACAGCTATTGTTCTGTATATGAGCCAGGACTATTGTTGAAGGAATAGAAGGGAAGTTAAAATGAAAACAAACAAATGAATACATTCTAGTGCTCATAAAGAATTTACCTACAACACTCTTGTAAATGATTTTTAACATGCGCACAGCCAGAATATGAAGATGGGATATTATTCAGTTCTCTCTCTGATTGCTGAGAAGTACATGGATAGGAATGATACAGCTTTGGATAATACAAATGTGCTAACACCATGCAAGCCTCAAAGTTTCCATCTGTGATAACTTTAGCACGCTATGCATACTAAATGCTACTGTATTTGGAAATGATTACCTCTTTCTAAGTAATTTGTGAAGATAAAACTCTTATAAGTAAGTTTTTAATTCTCTTCATGGCAAATTCAAATTATGATCAATCCATTCATCTTTTAAAATATAATTTTCTAATTGTTTATGCCTCAGAAGATGACATATCACACAAGTGTTGTTGCCAGCCACATCTAGTCCTGCCAAATTACTTGCCAAATATCTTGCCTTGGAGATGTGTTTTGTGTTTAGCTGGACTTGGGTGTATGCAGCATTCTGTACACTCAGAAAATTTTATAAAGAATCCTTAAGTTTGAATACAACTGGGCCATATTTGCGTTTTCTACCTCACTTTGGAGGAGTCATTAGCAAAATGTATTGGGAATTGAGAAAACTGCATGAGAATAGACCATTTTGTAGAAGAGTGGGGTTAACTTAGCTAAAGGTCCGACCTTCAAGAGAAAGAGAATGGCCAGTTAGCAAATGATACTTTTAATGCTTCAGATCTCTGGGATGTATTCAGCATGGGGATTGATGATTGCTTTGGGAATCCATCTGGTTGTTGTAACTAGTCAGAGATTAAAAGTGGGTTTCCAGTGCCTAAGTAGATGCTTAGGTCCCATCTAAGTGGTTTTCAATCCTGTTCCAATCTCCTCAAAAAAAAATATTTTGCTATACCAATCATTTAACATTAATTAATAAAATGAATGTTAGAAATACAACTTTTACAAATAAATATGTGAGGCTGAGAAGGTGATCAACAGGGAAGAAACTCACTCACAAGCATATGGATTTGAGTTTGGAAAACACAAACAAAAAGCAGACATGGTGGTGGATGCTTTGAGGCAGAGACAGGAGGATCCTGGGGACTTCTACCAATCAGTGAACTTCAGGTTCAATGGAAGACTTTCAAGGAAAAAAGTAGAAAATAATAGAAAAATTTGCAGGCCTTCGTGCTTCCATGCTGCTTAGGTGACTGAAAAATACCCACGGTCCAGCTTGGGTCCTTACAGTCTGGACTGGCTGAAAAGTATCCACAGGCCCACCTGGTGCCATTATGATGAGCAAATATATGGTGAAGAAATGGGCAAGAGGGAGAATCAGAATGTGGAGAGAGGTGGAACTGAAGAAGTAAAGGTAGTGAGGAACAGGCTGATGTGGATGGTCTGCTTGCCCCCTGGGGCGAAGGTGATGTTGGTTTTAAGCAGCTGCCAAGGACCATGTCTGGGTCCATGGCCCTACTGCAGCCAGGGTCTGTGTTGACATTCATGACCCACACTGCCACCAAAAGCTACAAGGATGCTTGGGATGTTACCTGTGACCATTTTGGTATTTGAGGGCCATGCTGCTACTAAGGCCATGCTGGTCGGAGTGGCCTGTACTGCCAATGGGGGACAACATGGTGTCTAGATCTAAGCTGCTGCTGAGGGCCATCTCTGGGTCCATGGTCCTGTTGCAGTTGGGGTCTGTGTTGATGCCCATGGCCCATGTTACTATAGGGGCTCTTAGAAACCATATGTGTTGAAGTCTAAGGGCTGTGCGAAACTGGCCCCACCTATTACTAGCCCTGGCATAACTGGTCCTGTCCCTTGCTGGACATTAAAACAAACAAACAAAAAAGCTGGTCCTACCACTCATGGGAGAGCTGGCCCTGGCACTCAAGAGAGATGGTCCCACCCCTCGCCATGGGGGTGGGAGAGATGGTCTTGATGGTATGGGCCTGGAAGACCTGGCTTCACATCTTGCCTGAAGAGGGCAGTCCCAGAAGCCCTGACTGATCAGCTCAACTATCATCCTGTGTCTGGGTTGGCCCATCCTAGCATCTATCCCATCTATGACCTGACTGGAGCTACAGAATGGCTTCAGGATCTCCATGACTCAGGATAACAGCAGGGTAGCTGGCAGGAATTTCAGTCATTAAGGGTCCAGTGATGGTGGTATGCCAGAGGCCTTGAACTAGACCCATGATGTATTGTGATGGACATTTGTGAAGCTGATTGCACAAATGGTATAATGTGTGACACACTGCAGCTCCCAGTGCCACCAGGACAAATGATGAGGTATTGGAGAGACCAGAAGGATGGAGGAGCAAGGTGAGGTTTTTGTTTATTTGTTTGCTTTGTTTTGTCTTTAATTTATTTTTTTGGGGGGGTGGGTACTCACCAGGATGAAGATTTGTCTATGAGACGGTTTGATTGCCAGGTATAGGGACACTTTTTTATTACTTCGTTTTGGGGTTAGCCAACAACAAATTCCATTTAAAGTCACATCAGATCCTGTTTGTTTAAATTTTGTTTTTTATGTGGTAAGAATGGAACTCAGGACCTTGTACATGCCAGGCAAATATTTTTCCGATGAACCACACACCCAGCATGCAATGACAGATATTATCTCAGTGACACACAGAAAATTCTCAATCATTCTCTCAGTAGACTTCCTATTCTCCATTTCTAAAATTTTCTCCTTGGCCTTCTTACAGGAATAATATTATTTGACCACACAATAACATAGCCTGGATGTTTCCTATTTTGAAGGGAATGAATTTGATGAATAAAAATAGACAAAACAACTCAAACAGAACATAAAAGTCAAAATCACAAACCAGTACCCTTTCTCTGCACAGGACATATAGTCATGAAAAATTTGTTATTTTTGAAAGAGAATTAGATCCTAGGAGTCAAAATCAACAGTTGAGTCTTGCTTCTGTGAGAGGTAGTCAAGATTGCTGTACCTCCACTAGTTTTTCTGGATTTGCTACAGGGCCTACATCCTCATCTGCAGGAGCAAAGGATGGTCATTTAGGACGTGGTGGCTGATTTGGTAATAGTGCCTTGGCCTGGCTGAGGCTCAGAGTGAGGCATCTTTTCTGAGGGGGTCATAAAATGCTAATGTTGCTGAAACGAAGTTTATTTCACTATAATGTGTTGCCTAGTGATGCAGTACCAACCAGAAACAAATTCAATTTATAGAAAACTAACATACTAATGCTAACAAAACAAACACAATAGCTCAATGCCCCTTGCCAGCAAGCTGCTGGTTCACACTTTCTCTGCAGGTAGCCGTTCAGTCTTCTTGGCTGGGCCTGGGCAAGAGGCTCCCTACTTAGGAAGATTCTGGCTTTGCTCAAAGCTCTTCTGTTTTCTTGGTTTCTTAATTACTTAGACAGGTGCTCAATAAATTTTTATTTTATTTTTTAACTTTGTGTATATGTGACTGACCACTGTGTGTGGAGGTATGTACCTGTGTAGGCTACTGGGTCCTCGTCTCTCATTTTCTCCCTGCTCTATAAGGCAGTGTATCTCCTTGAATCTGGGGATTTTCTTCAGGTTAGATTGAAAGCCAGGAAAGCCTGACAATCTCCTGTTCCCAACCCAGTTAAAGATGGGATTAAAGGTGTTTGCACAACCACCTGGCATACTATACAGGAGCTGGTTCTCATGATTGTGAAGCAAGCACTTTCAACTGCTGAATCATCTCTCCAGCTTCTTCATTTTTATTTACTCCACAAGGCATATAGTGGGTCACATATCTCTATACCAACCTATCTATATGTATATCTGTCTGTGATACCAGTGCATATATGTGCTTGAATTCTCTATAATCTCACAATTATCAGTTTGTTTTCAGGACATCAGATTCTGTTTTATATCTTTATGATGATAACTATATACAGTTACAATACTCACATCTCAGTTTTCCCTCATGATGCTTTTGCTAGTTCTTAGTAATATATATTCCACAATCGTGAATGTTGGTATACCATAGCAGTGAATATTGATATCCTTAGATTTCTCCTTCAAGCGCCATTATTCAGGGTACATTCTCAGAATGGAGACTTCAGTGCTTGGCTGACCACACTACTCAATGTGCTAAACACAGAGGCTCATGTGTGGTGTAGTTATTAGTGACCTCTCTCCTCTCGAAAGTGTGCTGGTTTGACACACAGAGTTTAAGGATTTGTGTTGGTGTTGATTGATATTATGGTTACTGAGCATTTTTTAAGAACTGCTAAATCAAATAATCAACAATGAGATTTTGTAACATTTTAACTGTTGGGTTGGAGCCTCTGGCTGGCTCCTGCAGGGTCCAGGACACCCCATTTGTATGTCTCTTTCTGAATCCCGACAGCTCAAAGAGTCTCCAAACAAAGAAGGCACCAAATCACCCAGTTCCACATTCTTGGAGGCTATTGCAGCTCCCGTCCCTGAATTTGCCAGCTGCCCAAGTCCCTGCCTAACTGCTCAGTTTTTGACCATACTTGGGCAAGATCCAGTTTGTGGAGGACACGTCTTGCCTACAATCTATGAAACTTTTTTTGCCCTAGCCTGGGCATGTGATTTCTGTCTTTGATCTCTTGGACCAGAGAACACATCCAGGAGTTGCTTTGTTCAATATACCTGTGGTTACACTTTTTCTTTCTTTCTTTTTTTTTTTTTTTTAAAAAAAACTTTATTTATTTATTTATTTGCCTTGGTGTTTGCCTGGAACTACAGACAGTTGTCAGCTGCCATGTGGGTGCTGGGAATCGAACCTGGGTCCTCTGGAAGAGCAGACGGCGCTCTCAACCGCTGAGCCATCTCTCCAGCCCCGGTTACACTTTTTCAATTCAGCTTGATCTGACTTACTGCACCAGTGGAGAAACTTACTATCAGAGCATAAAACCTATTAATAACATTGACAATACTCTATTTGCATTAAAAATAAACTATAGGAAAAATAACTTGTGTTTGAAAGCTTATCAAAACATGTAATTCTCCACATCATCAAAAAATAGAATTTAGAATTAGTTCAATATGCAACAAAACATTTTGACCTTTTAAAATTTTAGCTAATATATGCCTACTAGTGTACATGGTGACAGGGATACTAGAGAGATGTCACCTTTATTCTTAAAATATAATATAATTTATTATTATATTTAAAATCTCATTAGTCTTTGTATTACCAATTTAAAATTTGTGGTAATTTGGAACACAATTTAATTAAGATTCCTCTTAGTCTTACTGAGAAAGAAAAAAGTTAATTTCTAAGTGAGGGAATGATGTAAGTTGGAGTTTAGGGGATGTTTATGCACTGTGGAGACTAAATAATTCAATGAACTCTAGTAATTGAGCTTGTGCAGATCCAAACAAATGATTCTTGCAGCTGAGCTTGTGGCTGCTAAGATTTGCTAGTTCAGAGAATTTCACCAGGATTATTTCCCAAGTCTGACAACTTCATCCAGTGTAGTTGGCTCTTGACCATGACCCACCAGAAAGGTTCTCAACCTTTTTAATGCTGTGACCCTTTAACACAGTTCCTCATGTTGTGGTTACCCCCAACCATAAAAGTATTTTTAGTGCTACTTCATAACTATAATTTTGCTTGTATTGAATCATAACATAAATCTTTTGTTTACTGATGGTCTTAGATAACCCCTATGAAAGGGTCATTCAGCTCCTCCAAAAGGGTTGTGATCCACAGGTTGGAAACTATTTCCCCAGATCCTCCTCTTTTCAGAAACAATGCACATCACTTCTGTGTGTTCCAGAAAGGCACTGCTTCCAAATCCCCAGTACTTCACTTTTACCCTTGAAGCTAAAGACCACTTTTTCAGGATAAATGTGAAGATTGCTTCAGTGTTTCTAAGTGCTTGTTATGAAACAAAGTGCATTCCAGGATTCACAAGGTGTGTAGATTCCAATGGAATGTCTCCTCTTGCTGCTGCAAGAAACTGCAAATGATTGCCAGCAGTGAAGCCTAAGTGATTGCCTGAATCTACCTGAGGAGGAAGGGACTGCTGGACTGCTGGGCTATCAGGCTGTGCTCTTGGAGGGCCAGAGTTTAGTAGGTTCAGTAGAGAACACAGATGACAGAGTCTGATAGATAGTTCATTTTAATCTTGTCTTTGTCACTCTGTATCTTGGACAATTTCCCTATCTTTCTGAGGCTGTTTTCCTTATTTCTATGCCACCAAAGGTTTCTCCTTGATGATACTAGGCAGTAGACTTAGTGTTCCTTAAAGTCCAAGGAAAGACAAGAAATCTCTGAGAGGAAATATGGGGCTGGGAGTGGGTGTTTGGGGGAATCAGAGTTAGGGTGTGTAGTCAAGAAGTTGGAGTTTTATGAGATACTTTTCCAGTGGAGAGAATTCTCATGTCTCAGATCATCTTGATGGTCATAATGGGCAGCTGGTCACTCTTGCCCTGACTGGGGTCACTTTTCTGTTGCTTTGTGTACATTCTGTTTTCTCCTTGCCCCTCTGATACTCTTCCTTCTCTCTGTCCCTCTTGCCTCCTCCTTTGTTCTTTTGGGATGGCTTTGGAATCCACACACCATAACATCTGGCTTTTCCAGAGTGTATAGGTCAAGACAAGAAGCTGAAATGTTCTCATGACTTTGCCTCAGACATTATTGATTGTCTCTTCTGCTATATTCTTTTGGCCACATCAGGCCATATCTTATTTAATACAGGAGCTAGGCAAGTGACTATAATGAACTAAGAATTGGTGAAGTCCTTTTAGAAAATGGCTTTCGGGGCTGGAGAGATGGCTCAGAGGTTAAGAGCACTGACTGTTCTTCCAGAGGTCCTGAGTTCAATTCCCAGCAAAACCACATGGTGGCTCACAACCATCTATGATGAGGTCTGGCGCCCTCTTCTGTAAAACTGTATGCATAATAAATAAATAAATCAAAAAAAAAAAAAAAAAAGAAAATAAAAAAAGAAAATGGCTTTCATATTTACTTGCAATTGGTCTTTCTGCTTTTTTTTTTCTACGTATTATTGCCACTTTTCCAATGTAATTTAACCCTTGATTCTAAGATTTTTTAGGATTCTGATACAAGCTCAGGTAACTGTGTGGCCCTGTCTTTAGAGCTGTCTCTCTGCACACTTCTGTGTTCCCTTCCTCAGGACCAGCCTTCTCTCCAGAGTGATCCTTCAATCTCTCTGTGAGTGACTCCAGCCAGCAGGCTTCTCATCATCACTAGATGGATCATAGGAAGAAGAACGTAGACACATTGGTCACCTTGTCATTTTTAACTTGGAGCTGAAAGTTGTGTTTTTAAACACAGTCTCCAGAGTACCACATAATTTTGTATCATAAACTAATTTTCTGATTATCTCTATTAATAGATTGTCTCTCCCTAATAGTCAAGAATGACTAGCTATTCTAATTGATAGTAAGGACTTTTTTTTCTCAAAACTTTTTCTACACACATGAGCAACACGAGATGTGGCTTCATGCTGCTTTTCCTTTAAATGTTATTAGTCTTATTTTGATTTAGCAGAAAATAAAGTTTGCAGTTTATGTTGTGCATTGTCCTCTGAGGCTGACATTGTGTTCTAGAAGCTGCAGAGAAAGACAAGTCTGACGAGTGGTGATCTTGTCGCATTTGTGGGTGAAGCAACTCCATACTATACCTTTCCCTACCATTAAAAACATCTCCTCTCCTCACCAACAATTCCTTCATGAATATTTATGGTTCTTCAGTCCCTGCCCTTTTATTACCATGGCCTCATTTACCCTGACACAAACACCACCTGGTGATTTTGGGATAATGACAAAGGACACACACTTTGTTTTTGAAATTAGCAAGAAACCAAATTGAGCTGTGTCCCAAATATTTCTAGTCAGAGTTACTTTTATATCATTTCTTTCTTTTCTCTAGAGTGAATTCTGCTAGAGAATAATTCACACTACTGTTTGAAAACACACATAGCCAGAAAAATAAAACTGATCAATTACTGTCATCTTTAAGTCTCCCATTTTCTCCAGGCGTGTATCCTCTGGGATTTGTTTTCTGCACACATATCCTCCTCTACAGTAATCTTCTCACTCAGTGGTTTATTGCTACCATCTTCCCTGGTTAAGGAATATGAACTTAAAAAAATCATTTTTACTGTAAGCATTTTTGTTCATTTTATCAGTACAGAAGTATATTTAATCAATTTCCTAGTAATGGAAGTTTTGGTTATTACAATATTTTCATGGTAATGAACAATGCTATGATAAATATTTATAATATGTGTATGTGTACAGACACACAGGCTGCTTCCTCTATATTTTTAAATGACAGAACCTTGAAAGTAGAACTTCTTGTTTGCAGGATATTCATATTGCTTATCAACTTGGCTTTCAGGAGTTTGGAAATCTTTATACAACCATACACAGGATTTTGCATCTTCAGCTTTCATGCCCTCCTTGGCACAGATAAAAATAATTATTTTAGTGTTTTCCAATGAGAATGTTCCATTTCTAACTCTGATTCTGATCTTTCTCTCCATGATTTCTAGAGCCTCAGTGGTTCCTTGCCCCTTGTTGGACTTCCTCATAGGTCAGTGATTGTAGCCATTGTTAGGAGAGAGACAGAGCAGAATAAAGAGAGGTGAAAGCATTTGTTCTTCTAGACCTTCTGCCAGGTTGGTAGGGTCAATTCTATTTAAGCAAAGATCACAGCTCCTACCTGGGTAGTCTGTAGTCACCCTGGGTTCTAGTGCCTTCTCACTCCTTTGTCATTTGAGACTGAAAGTGGGTGAGTGGGTTTCTCTTGGGAAGCTGCTGGTCTCAGAAACATCCATCAGTCATGGTTGATTTCTAGGGAGTTTTGAATAGGTATGGCCCCTATAGAGTCATGTGTTTGAATGTTTGGCCCACAGGGAATAGCATTATTAGGAGGTGTTGTTAGGCCTTGTTGGAGGAAGTACATTATTGTAGGGGTGGACTTTGAAATCACAAGTGCCCAAGCTGTGCCCAGTGTGGCACATAGTCCTCTCCTGTTGCCTGTGGATCAAGATGTAGAACTCTCAGTTCCTTTTCCAGCACTATATCTGTCTGCATGCCTCTATGTCCTGCCAGCCTCAGTGAAATGTTTTCCTTTATAAGATTGCTGTGGTGTCTCTTCACAGCACTAGAAACCCTAACTAAGACAGGGTCCCTTAGCATGTCCATGCCTTGTAAAAACTTCCTTAAATTTCTCCAATCACTATGCTAGAGTATGTCCTGCTTTTTCAGCCTAGATGCCGAATAATTTAGCATCTTATTTTCTGGTGGACATTGGGTCTCATACACTACAGTATCCTTTTATTTAACAGTATCCTTGGTTTTAGCATTTTTGCTGATTGTTGTTTAGAGGTTTTCGGAATTATGATTATATCCAGTTTTGTCAGCTATAGACAATTTTATTTTTGTGTGCTTATACTTACAGTTTTAATGTTTATATCTCTAATTCACTTGGGTTTACTGTGAGTGAAAGCATGCATGAAGGACAGTATTTTTAAGATCTCACCATGTACTTTTCTCTACTCCTCCAGGAATACTTGTTGATACCCATCAATTCTTCTGATTCAAGGCCCTATAGCAATCAGCTATTTATTATTACTGTTTTGTAAGAGATTTTTATGTCTGTCTGGCTCCTTATTAAGCCCCTTTCACTTTGATAATTTTCAAGTATATTTCAAAACCTGTCAGAATTTGTTTTCCCACATCATTTTTTTTTAATTTCATGTTTGCTCTTCTAAACAAAAAAAATTATTATTTTTCAAGACCCAAGTTTTCTCAGGATGTTCTATAGTTCTCTATTTTATTTACTTGTTATTTCATAGAGACACAATATGTTTTCTTTTCTTTTTTAATTGAATTTTTTATAAACAATAATCTAATTTGTTAAAATAGCTGAGATACATATTAATATAAATCTTGGACTAAGCAAACAATAAGATTGATATTAAATATACAAAGAAGTCTAGTATAATTAATATTATGTAAACTGAAAACTGTGGTAGTCCAAGCGGGGGAAAAGACATAGAACATGACAATAAACATAACCTGAAAATAGGAATGAACAGTGTAGGAAGTGAAACAAAATACTTCCTCTACTAAGAAAAAGAAATAAATAGGGGGTGTGGTGGTTCTAATATAGATATTACAGAAAAAGTCACATACATCAAATAGATCAATATCAATGACAGAGAGCATTTATATTTGTCTTAATTGCTTTACTATTACTATAATAAAAAGCCAAGGCAACAAAAGCAAAATTATCTAAGAGAGTATTTTCTTTACTTTTTTTTTAAAAGTCCACTAATGCATGAGTACATCCCTGCTTTTCTTTCTGGGTTTGTGGGACCTCGCTCAGGAGGATATTCTCAAAATCCATCCATTTGCCTGCAAATTTTAGGATATTTAGGTTTTATGGTTAGGTCTTTGATCCACTTGGATTTGAGTTTTGTGTAGGGTGATAGGTTTGGATCTGCTTGTATTTTTCTACACACTACCATCCAGTTATGCCAACACCATTTGTTGAAGATACTATCTTTTTTCCATTGAATATTTTGGGCCTCTTTGTCAAAAATTAGGTGTGCCTAGATGTGTGGGTTAATGTTGGAGTCTTCATTTCTATTCCATTGATACACAAGTCTGTTTTGATGCCAGTGCCAGGCTGTTTTTATAACTGAACTCTAGAATACAACTTGAAGTTGGGAATAGTGATGCCTCCTGAGATTCTTTTGATGAGCAAAATTGTTTTGACAATCCTGGCTTTCCTGTTATTCCAAATGAAATTGAGTATTGTTCTTTCAAGTTTTATAAGAAATTATGTTGGGATTTTGATGGAAGTGCATTGAATCAATAGATTGCTTTTGGTAAGATTGGCATTTTTACCATATTGATCCTACCTATCCAGGAAAATGAGAGAGCTTTCCATTTTCTGATGTCTTCTTCAATTTCTTTCTTCAATGATTTAAAGTTTTTTGTCAAACAGATCTGTTACTTTGGGTATAGTTACCCCGAGGTATTTAATGCTATTTTCAGCTATTAAAAAGGGTGATGTTTCCCTTATTTCTTTTTTAGCCCTTTTATTTTTAGTTTATAGAAGCACTACTGATTTCTTTGAGTTAATCTTGTATCCTGCTACATTGGTGAAGGTGTTTATCAGTTGTAGAAGTTCCTAGGTAGAATTTTGTGGGCCACTTATGTATACAATCATATCATTTGCAAATAGAGATAGTTTCACTTCTTCTTTTCCAATTTGTATCCCCTTAATCTCCTTTCATTCTCTTATTGCTTTAGCTAAAACTTCAAGAACAATATTGAATAGATAAGGGGACAGAGAACATCCTTGTCTAGTTCCTGATTTTAGTGGGATTGCTTTGAGTTTTTCTCTATTTAGTTTGATGTGGGCTGTCGGCTTCTTGTAAATCGCCTTTATTATATTTAGATATTTTCCCTGTATTCCTGATCTCTCCAGGGCTTTTATCATAAAGGAGTGTTGGATTTTGTCAAAGGCTTTTTCAGAATTTAAGGATATAATCATGTGAGTTTTTTCCTTCAATTTTTTTATATGATGAATGACATTTACATTTTTTTTATATGTTGATCCATCCCTGCATTTCTGGGATGAAGCCTCCTTGATTGTGGTGGATGACATTTTTATATGTTATTGCATTCAGTTTGCCAGAATTTTGTTGAGAATTTTTGCATCAATGTTCATGAGAGAAATTGGTCTGTAATTCTCTTTATTTGTTTCATCTCTGAGTGGCTTGGATATTAGGGTTATTATGGCCTCATAAAAAGAGTTTGGCAATATTTCTTCATTTTCTAACATATGGAACAGTTTGAGGAGTATTGGTATTAGTTCTTCTTTGAATGTCTGATAGAATTCTGCACTGAAACCATCTGGGCCTAAGCTTTTTATACTTGGTAGAATTTTAATGACAGCTTCAATTTCCTTTAGGGTTATAGGTCTGTTTAGGTCTTTAATCTGATTTTGATTTAATTTTGTGAAGTGTTACCTGTCAAAAAAAGCTGTCCATTTCTTCTAGGTTTTGATGGACTATAGATCTTCAAAGGATGACCTGATTGTAAGGATTTTTGGCATTCCACATAGCTGAGCCTACTTGGCTCAGGTGTGATGCACCTTGCATGGAGCCACAACCCTGGGTGTGGCTATGTAAACCCTGAGGCACTGTGTTTGGAAGCACCTCCCTGGACCCATTATGCATACCTGTGCACGCCCCTTTTCTTTTTTTTTTTTTGTTGTCACCTTTGGAAATGTTTATTTGATCTTTAGGTTTAACAGTATCTAATCTTGTCCCGCCTTTCTTTTTTTTTTTTTCTCAGTGTCCTTATCCATAATTTTTTTCCCCTTCTTTATTTTGTATTTATCAAAAAAAAAAAAAAAACACAGTAAAAAAAAGAATTTAAAATGTGGAAGAGTTAACAATAACTATACAGAGGATAAGAATGATAGGCATGGCTTATCAAGGGTGAAAATACAAATAAGATTTCTACACTTATATTTCTTTGTGTTCATCTTTCCCTCTGAATTTTTTTTTCCATCCCTGTATATCCTTATTGAAGGTCTCTTCCCCCTCCCAACACATCTGGTCATTTTTCTTCTCTGCAACTCCCCATCCCCTCCCTGGGCAGGGAGCAGACAGTCCTGTGGTCCCACTGACCTGATAATGCTTGGATCAGTCTTCACTTCTGGCCAAATCCAGTTCTTTCCCCCCTCCCTCAAGAGTGAGTCAGGTGTTCCTATAGTTGGACTGGTGTTTGAAGGGTCAGTCCAGGGTGTTTCTGATCCCAAGCTGTTCGGTGGTTGTGGTTTGCAGCTTGGGCATATTTGGCTTTTTTTCTTGTTTGTTTGTTTAGAGACCACTAGTGAGTGAGTACATCCCCTGCTTATCTCTCTGAGTTTGTGAGACTTCACTCAGGAGGATATTCTCCAAATCCATCCATTTGCCTGTGAATTTTAGGATATCATTTTTCCTTACTGCTGCGTAGTATTCCATTGTGTAGATGTACCACAG
>PVIH01009844.1:52690-79793 GCA_004025045.1 Sigmodon hispidus | reverse complement strand
TTTTTTTTTTTTTTTTTTTTTTTTTTTTTTTTTTTTTTTAAAGATTTATTTATTTATTATGCATACAGTTTTACAGAAGAGGGCACCAGACCTCATCATAGATGGTTGTGAGCCACCATGTGGTTTTGCTGGGAATTGAACTCAGGACCTTTGGAAGAACAGTCAGTGCTCTTAACCTCTGAGCCATCTCTCCAGCCCCTGTTGTTGCTTTTTTTTTTTGGAGGTTATGGCTGTTTACTGACAAAAAAAAGGCCAGGCTTGAGAGGTTCCAGGTGAATGGAGGGACTTTTGGGAGGCCGAAGCATACAGCAGCAGGAATGTAGAAGTCAGCTCGGTTCAGTCTTGCCAGAGAGGGTGGGATCCTTATCCCCTTCTGGGGGGGCAGGTGGTTCAGCAGCCTCCAAAATCAGTTCCAGGGCTCCCTCACCAGACACTCGGCGTACCTCCTCTCCTCTGGCTGCCAGGATCTCTTCAATGTTCCTCTTCCCCTTCAGGTCAGAAAATCAGCCTAGGTTATGATGTGGTGGTTCTGGCAGCCAGGGCAGGTAACGATGACCACACCTTGGTGATAGGCCAGCTTTGAGATGCACATGGATGACCGAGTACCACAGACCTTGCAGGTGTAGACGAGCTGGTAGTGGTGCGTTTCCACGAGCTGCAGCACTGCCACAGGTTGGGATTCCCAGACCCATCGTCTCTCCGCCATCCTCAGGCAAGCCCCCAAATCCCAAAGCCGTCCTTTGGGCCAGGATTCCAGGTCCACACACTACGCAGTAATGTGGGCACGCGGCTCAGTGCTGTTCGCAACATCCCATCTGCGGTCCTTGGCCGCCCCTCGTACCGCCCCGTGCAGCTGATGCTGCATCGACCATCTTGGAAACAGGCAGAAAGGGTGGGGGGTGGGGGAGTCATTTCTAAACCATGATGACCTATGGTGAAGTGACAAGCCACCTGCGAAACGCTAACCATAGCAGAACCCAATGTCCTAAAGACAGAATATAAAAACTATATATACATGCATATGCACACATCTGTTGGTATAAGAGTATGCCTGTGCTTGTATACACATACTGCTTATATAAAAAGACAAAACATTTACAAAGGGGATAGAGAGACAGCTCCGTGGTTAAAAGTATTTCTGTTGCCCTAAGAAACCAGGGCTCAGTTCACAACCCCCATGTTGGGTAGCTCATAGTCACCCATAACTCCATCTCCAAAGATCCAATGCACTCTTCTTGCCTCCACACACCTAAACACATGTGCAAGCATGCATATTCATGTGCACTCACAAAATTTTAAAAACATTTTTAAAAAATGAAAAAATTATCTATAAAGAATATAAATAAAGAAAATCTTGTTTTTTCACATATGTAATTTTGTTTATTTGGTTTATTTTTCTTAATACAGGGGGTTTCTTTTGTAGACCAGGTTGCCTTCAAACTCACAAAGATGCATCTGCCTCTGTCTCCAGAGCATTGGAATTAAAGGTGTGTGCCACCACCCAGCCACATATGTAATTTATATGTTTCCCAATTTCTTAGCATGTATTATCTATACAATAAGTATGTAAAATGTTTATGACAAGAGGGAAAAATGTATGGAGAATCATATCAGAATGCAAAACTACAGCCAACCCACATAAGATTATCAAAAGAAATGGGCTTGGAATTGTGACATACACCTTTAATCCCAGATTTAATGCCATCTAGTAATTGGACACCTAACTAACAAAAATCCCTCAAGACAAAAGATTCCAACTAAGGCAAAACCTTCAGAAGAAACAATCAGTACACAGAAGCATAGACATCCAGCTTCTTCACAGGAGAGGTCTCTAGGACTAAAAGACAAGTTGGGCATGGTGGCTATGTTTGTGTTCCCAGCACATGATGGAAGCTGAGGCAGGAGAATCACCCCGAATTTATTACAGTGAGTTCTAGGCCATCATGGATTTTAGAGTGTGACCCACAAAGAGAAAGAGACAGCCAGCAGTAAAGGTGGGCTTGATAGATACAGTACCACTGCTGGCCTTATAGTGGAAAGACCAACTAACCTATTCAGGTCAGGACTACACAGGCAAAGTAAAATCAGAGAATGCCCTTGTCGCAATAGCTTGGCCCAGTGGGAGAACTCATAACCCAGATGGAGTACTGCTTCTCTGACTGTAACTTCATGTGGGTCAGACAACCCCTATTCCACTATTGAATACTGTGGGCTAAATTCATTTCCAGAATTAGTAGGTGAGAGCGAACCACTTAGGAAGTCACCCATCTTGGGTTGTCTTCTCCACACACCTAACATTATCAGAGCAGATACAAGATAACTGCAGGACAGACAGAAAGGACAGCATGACAGCCAATGCAAACTGCTTTAAGTTCAAAGCACAAGGCTATTTATTACCTTATGTTCAGCCGCTGACTCAATGTGCTCAATTGCCTAGAAATACAAGGAACACAATATTATAACATATCAGTGGTGCATGGCATTCATACTTCATTCATTCCACATGTTCTGTTCATCTGCCCATCATTATCATTTATACTTAAATGACAAATTTAAGACTTTTATTTCATCCCGGCTCACACATCTATCACTGACAATCATGGACCACCTTGATTCTCAGTTGCAAGGATCTTACCTTAATCCAGGCTTCTGAAACGGTTTTTTCATATCTAATGGCTGACTTTATTACATCAAAGATGAGAATAATAGAGTCTTTATCACTGTTTTCTTGATTTCCTGAAGAGCTACAAACAGCAAAACAGGAAACATTTCTTCTGCTTATCAGAAAGTATCTTTTTTTTTAACTATTTCATATGTAATTTATTTTTATTTTGTGTTCATTGGTGTATTGCCTGACTGTATGTCTTGGTGAAAATGTCAAAAGCCCTGAAACTGAAGTTACACACAGGTGTGAGCTGCTATATAAGTACTGGGAATTGAACTCAGGTCCTCTGGAAGAGCAGTCAGTGCTCTCAACCGTTGAACTATCTCGTAAGCTCCCAGAAAAGATCTAACATATTGGAGTTTCTGATTATTAAGCACAGGTTCTGGAGGAAGCCCCAACCTCATTTGTAAAATACTGAAAAACGTGTAGTGTAGAGTATGTGGAATTGATCTGAATGGCTAGAAAAGCATACACACAAACCATTTGAAAACTGTTGTCATGCTACGTGATGTGAATGTAATCTTAAAAACAGTATTAAGCCGTTCATTAAGCTCTAATAACTATCCTGCCTTCAGGATAAAAGTGAGAAACCTATGATTATGCAAGAAAAAGAATGGCAGTTGCAAAGTGACTCCATACCTTGCTCGTCCTTTACTTTTCAGCTTGCTTTGGGAAGCCTGAACCTGTGACGGCAAAATAAAATGTTGCACATTCAACTTCTCCCGAAGCTCAGAAATCACCTGTGGAAAGTCAATATTAGCCATGAATTCTGCTCACCCTTAGTGAACAGGCACAGTCAATTCTCTCAATGGAACTTTAGCATCCCCCAAATATGGAGAAAAACACTTGACCTGTAACAAAAGGCATGTCAGCAGACCAGATGAGAACACAAGCACATATAGAATGCTACACCCTAAACCCTTGATTCACTTGAAATGCTTCTCCATAGAAATAGCAAATGTCATTTTGCAGCAGCTTATGCTGAGTAATCAAGCAGACTGGGCTGTGTTCTCTCCCAGCTGCTATCTGGAGTAATCAGTATCAACTACTCTGGGACCAGAAAATATCAACTTGAACTATTTAGTTAAAAGTTTACTCATGTATCTTAATGTAGGCTTGATAGGAAAGAGTAGTGTACCTCGAGTGAAGTGGTATCTGTTACAGAATGAAGAATGAACTTGACTATCACAGGTAAATCCTCCAGGCGGACAGATGACAGCTTACCCATCACCAACTGGCGGATCTAAATATAAAAAGCACAAAACCCTTCACTTCTGTAACCCAATAAGTACTTACAAGATAAAATTAGAAAATTCATTTCTCATTTGATTTTCCTACTTGTAGCTCAGGAAGAAAAATACTACTTTCCCCCAAATTACAAACTTACAATTATAAGTGTCAAAGATTATTCTAGCACAGACAAGTGATAAATGTCAAGCATCATTAGTCTTATATTTCAGAGCCTGTGCTCACCACTGACAACAGGAGAGCAAAAGTGTCACTCTCCTCTGCTGCCCCTGCTGCCCTCACCACTGACCCCTGTAAACTTACTTTGGATTGTGAATGAACACTGAGTTTATGAGCTGTGCCCAGAGGGTTTGTCTTCAGATGTTTTTCAGACAGAACGATGAAAAGCTAACTCTCTTTCAGGATATGAATATGCTATTTGAAAGGGAACCAAGGGCCATTGAAATAACTGCCAAATAAAAACTAGGTAAATTCAGGAATGCTTGTATTTTTAAAGTTACAAAAAAAAGTAAAAACATGTTGCTGCTATTTCCCTTGAGGGTTTTAGCACCTCAGGCAGGCCTGAGCTCACCCTGTAACTTAGGATGGTCTTGAACTTCTCTTCCTCCAGTCTCAACTTCTTATTTATGTGGATGCCACAACATCAAGCTTATGTGGTGCTGGGGATCAGGACTTTGTACATCCTAGGCAAGCACTTTATAACTAAGCTATATTCCCAGCCATCACATGACACCTGAGTTTGATCCCCAAAACTCACATAAAAATAGCCAGGCATGGCTGTAAGTACACTGGTGCTTTGGAAACAAGCAGATCTCTGAAGCTTGCTAAGAAGTTCCATGCAGTGAGAGACTGTGAGACACTGGCTCAAAAAAATATATATATATTTTTTAATTTAAAGTGGACAGACCTAAAGAATGCCTGAGGTTGTCCTCTGGCTTCCACATGCATGCATATCCACATATATGTATATCCACACAAACACACACAAGCTTACCACTCAAAAGAAAGGAGTGTGATTCACTGGTGAAATGTCCCCTAGCATTTATGGGACCCTGGGTTTAATCACTGGCACAGTAAAAGAAAATCCAACTAAATTGTATTTCTAAAGCTAGGCTTGGGGCATACACATTTTCTCTCAACATTGGGGAGGCTAAGGCAGAAAGATTTTGAGTTTCAGGACATTTTGGGCTACATGGTAAGACCATCTGAATTAAAAAAAGGTAAAAGGGCTATTTTTCTGGCTTAGAGTTAGGGTTATAGTAGGCATTGGTTTTGATTCCTGGGCATCACAGGTAGGGGTGTGTGTGTGTGTGTGTGTGTGTGTATGTGTGTGATACTTATGTTTGTGAGCATAGTTTCAAAGTACTATTTTCTTTTATTGCATATGATTTCCCCCTAATTTTGGAAAGTAGGATTTTCCCTACCTCAGACAGGAAGTTTGGATCAAGTCGGAGACTGGAAAAGACATCCAAAATTGGAACAGTCAAAGAAGTATTTTGCATCATCAGTGTGCTGTTAATAAACAAAGAAGAAAAAGCTGGGTAACGGTCTGAATAGAACTGAGCAGAAAACAACCAGAGAAAGCTGGGGTTGGGGGAGTGTGTGTGACAGGATATTCAGCTATTTATTGGTACCTTCAGTGGATTGGTTCCTAGGTTACCCATGGCACCAAAATCCTAGGACGCTCAAGTCCCTTTTATAAGATGGTGTAGTTATTAGAACATAGCCTGCTCATCCTCCTACATACTGTCAATTAGTTCTAGGATACTTATATTATCCAATGCAATATAAAAACTATACAAATAGTTGTGATGCTATATCATTTAGTGCTGTGGGATGGTCTTTCTGCACACTGTGTATATGTGTTGCTACCATTGGTTAATAAAGAAGCTATTTTGGCCTACGGCAAGCCAGCTTACAGCCAGGCCAGAAATCCAAGCAGAGACACAGGAGGAAAAAGATGGAGTTGGGGGAGATGCTGAGAGCTGTCAGACAAGCAGAATATAATGGAACTCAGGTAAAGCCAAGAGACAGACATGTAGCAATACATAGAGTAATAGATACGTGTTAATTTAAAATGTAAGCTCTAGCTAGTAATAGCCTGAGCCATAGACCAAACAGTTTGTAGTTAATATTAAGCCTCTGAGTGATAATTTTATAAGAAACTAACAAGGCCAAGGACTTGGTGGAACAGAGAGAAACTTCCACTCACACAGTTTGGAGAATAATAACCAGAAAAATATGTGTGTCAGGGTATGTGTAATATTTTTTTTTTCTTGAAAAAAAATTTTTGATCTGTAGTTGCTTGAATTTGAGAATGGAACCCACTAATAAGGAAACCAGCTGTAGCCAGGTGGTGGCAGCGCACACCTTTAATCCCAACACTCAGGAGGCATTAGCAGGAGGATTTCTTTGAGCTCAAGGCCAGCCTGGTATACAGATAGAGCTCCAGGACAGTTAAGACTACATAGAGAGAAACTGACTACATAGAGAGAAACTGTATCAAAATAAACAAGAACAAAAAAAATAAAATGATTGTATTCAGTTATTATTGTCTTCATTAGAAAACACAATACATGATTATTACAAAATGTCAAATAATAATGTAGAAATGAAATGCCATCTTACATCATCTTTACTACTAAGAAGCCATTGCTACTGAGCTGGTATACACTTTTCCTGAAAACTTTGAGAAAAAAAAAAAAACCCACAATAGTTACAGTGGACTGTGGTACATAAGATGAACAGACATACGTATGGAGCCACAGCAGTACATAGAAGTGAAGGGGTAGGAAGGATCCCATGAGAAGGTACAACAGGATAAGCCTATTGTACATGCAAATGAGCAACACGGTGCTCTATCCAGAGAAGCACACTACCCAAGAGCACAACAGAAGCAATCACTGAACATTATCTACAGCAGTGCCCAGAACTACAGACAATGATCATGATCAAAGGATGAACTACCAGATGGGCATGGGGGCATATACACTTTTAACCCCAGCACTTAGGAGGCAGAGGCAGGCAGATCTTTGTGAGTTTGAGGCCAGCTTTTTTTTTAAGTATTATAAAATAAATTTTAAAAATTACTCCTAGGAAAAAGATATGTATAAAGATAGAGTCCATAAAACTAGTGTGCACTTGTGTAGAATACATGAGGTTTGACTTCAGTTCCCAGCACTGGAGGAATACTGGGACAGAAACCATATCCTAGGGACATGGTACCCTCTTATTAATTACTATCCTCTGACTGCAGTACTCTTTTTACATGAGTGGCAGCTAGCAATGGGTCTCAGCTAGGTCCTATGCATAGATGTGCACTGTAGTGGGTCATCTCAGCACCCAAACATGTAGATATTAAAGAGCTCCACGAAGGATTTCTGATGTGTAGTCAAGCTTGAGAGACTCTCAGAGAAAATGTGACAAAGAGATTGTAAAATACAGTCTAATCCTTGGGGCTGGAGAGATGGTTCAGCGGTTAAGAGCACCGTCTGCTCTTCCAGAGGACCTGGGTTTGATTCCCAGCACCCACATAGCAGCTAACAACTGTCTGTAGTTCCAGTTCCAGGCAAACAGCAAGGCAAATAAATAAATAAATAAAGTTAAAAAAAAAATACAGTCTAATCCTAAACCAGTTATTTTCATAACAGGTTCAACATTTAAATGAACACGTAAGGCGGGGGCAGTAAGGTAGCTTTCAGCAGATAAGGTCATTTGCTGTCAAGTCTGAAGATCTGAGCTTGATTCTGGGAATGTAAAATGTGGAAGAAAAGAATCAACTCCAGAAAGTTGTTCTCTGACCTACAGAGAGAGAGAGAGATGCATGCACATGGGCACTATCTCCAGTCACACAGCAAAATAAGGAAAAAAAAAAAAGATATATATAAAAAAGAAAGTATGTGGAAGGCAAATGTAGTGGCACACACCTGTAATCTCAGTCCTAAAACTTGAGGAAAAAGTAAGAGAATCAGAAGTTTAAGGTCATACTTAGCTACAGAGTGAACTTAAGAGCAGCTGGACTACATGAGACCCCTATCTTTAAACCTGAGTGAGGGAAAGGAGAAAGGACTGCATAAATATATGCACCTACTAGAAAACTAAGTCAAACCTCATCATCTCCCTACTCCGTAAAGTACATGCACCATACTTTATAATTTGTACATCTTGAGGCAGAATTTCGTGTATCCCAGGCTGACCTCAAACTCACAGTGTAGTCAAGAATGACACTGAGTCTCATCATCATGCCTCTACGTTCTGCCGCTGCCACCTAGTGTAGTGATATATTGTTTATAATCTAAGAAATAAAGCTTGCCTAAAGATCAGAGGACAGAGTCAGCAACAGAGTTAGCCACTGAGGCCAGACAGTGCTGGCACACACTTTTAATCTTAGCACTGGGAGACAGAGATCCGTCTGGATTTCTGTGAGTTCAAGACCATCCTGGACTACTCAAGATTAATCTAGTTTGGAGGAGAAACAGAGCCAGTCAGTGGTGGCACCAGCCTTAAATCCCAGCACTAGGAAGGTCCAAACAGGAAGTGATATGACTGGGTAGAGAAAGGAATAAAAGGCTGGAGGAGACAGGCTCTGAGGACTGAGGACTCCTGGAGACAAGCTCTTCCCTTTCAGCCTGAGGATTCAGTAATGGTGAGAAGTTTCTCTAGTGCCTTGTTCTTCTGCTTCTCTGATCTTTTAAACATTTACCCTGAGATCTGTTCTAGGTTTTTGTTCAGACCAATTAGGATTCATGCAACAACCTAGTTTATGTAGTACTAGGAAATTAACACATTTTGTACATGTTAGACAAGCACTCTATCAACTGAGTTGTATACCCAACCACTTTTTGTATGTGGTTTTGAATTTCATGTACCCCAGACTGGCTTTGAACTTGCTACACAACTGAGAGTGAACTTAAAACACCTGTGTTTCAGTCTTTATGTTCCAAATGTGTATGTGTGCGCGCGCATGTGTGTGTGTTCATATATGGAAATAAGAGAAAAACTTGTGTGAGTCAGATCTCTTCCACCATGTCGAATCCAGAATCAAGCTTATGTCAGCAGAGATGACAGACAAGCATCTTTAGCCACTGAGTTTCCTCACCAGCCCTAAACAAGTTTCCCTGGTGGAGACTCCATGAGACAGTAGCACAGTGCTTAACCTACCTAAGTTCTTTCCCCACGTTAGCATGCTGGGAATCCCCTAGGATCTCCGGAAGGCTAGTGATGAAGTCATGCTGTAAGTTCACTGGAGCAACACTGATCAACTGCATCATCTGGGTTGTAAGGTCCTGCAGGGAGAACATTATTAGAATTGTGGCGGGGCTGGAGAGATGGCTCAGCGGTTAAGAGCACCGTCTGCTCTTCCAGAGGACCCGGGTTCGATTCCCAGCACCCACATGGCAGCTAACAACTGTCTGTAGTTCCAGTTCCAGGCAAACACCAAGGCAAATAAATAAATAAAGTTAAAAAAAAAAAAAAAAACTAGAATGATTTTAAGAACCTCTGAAAAAATAATAGGTGGGGGCTGGAGAGGGCTCAGTGGTTAAGAGCACTGACTGTTCTCCAGGAGGACCTGAGTTCAATTCTCAGCAACCACCTGTGGTGCATCTGGTACCCTCTTCTGTATACATAATAAATAAATAAATAAATCTAAAAAAAAAAAAAAAAGATGATGGGCATGGTAGTGCACCAGTCTGAGGACTTGACAAGCAAAGGCAAAATGATCAAAGTTCTAGGCTAGCCAGAGTTAAACAGTGAGACCCTGCAAATACAAACAACAACAATAACAACAAAAAAAAACCAGATAAATTCCCAAACAAGGCATCTGGAAAGAAGTAGAACTAACTACCAAAGCACTTACATAAATCACATATTGGCAAAAACTACCTAAGGTTTTCTTCAATATGTAATCAAATTAAATAATTTATGAAGATGGCTTAAAACCTCACTACTTTTCAGAAATAAAAAGTAATCTTTGAACTAGACAGTGGTGGCACATGCCTTTAATCCCAGTACTCAGGAGGCAGAGGCAGGTGGATCTCTGAGTTGGAGGCCAGCCTGATCCACAGAGTTCCAGGACAGCCAGAACTACACAGGTCTACACAGACAAATCCTATCTCAAAAAAAGAAAGAAACAAAAAAGTAATCTTGAGATTTTAAAACACAAATAAATTCCTCCCCATTTTTGTTTTTGGTTTTTTTTAAGATAAGGTTTCTCTGTATATACCCCAGGCTGTCCTGGAATTCGCTCTGTAGGCCAAGGTGATCTCGAACTCATGGAGATCCCCCTGCCTACCAAGTGCTGGGACTATAGGCACAAGATACTATGCCCGACTGTACTTTTAAATACTAATAAGTCCCCAAACCTACCTTGCTGTCCACAATTCTGTCCAGCCATTTTAGCTGATTGATAATGAGTCGGGACATGTTGATTCCATCACTGCTTTCGCTGAAAAGTCAGAATGAAGAGGATTTAGATATTTATCTCTCCCCTCCCTCTGTCCCTCTGCCCCTCTCTCCCCCCTCTGTCCCTCCCTTCCCTCCCTGTTACCCTTTCCCCCCTACCCCTCTCCCCTTCCTCTGTCCCTCTCTCCCCTCCCTCTGTCCCCCTCCCCTGTCAATTTTTTACTTTGTTTGGTCCTAGGGACTCACAAATGCTGACCAGGTACTCTACTACTAAACTGCATCACCAGTTCCTAACTACAAAATAGAAAACTGTAAAACAGAATAGAGTGAGATCAGAGTGTCATTATAGAGCCCTGGCGATCCTAGAAATTGCTGAAGGCCAGGCTGGCCCTGAACTCAAGAGATCTGTCCACCTCTGGCACGTGAGCATTGGGATTAAAGCCATATGACATCATGCCAAGTGACTTTAAAAAAGATAATAAAATTGCCGGGCAGCAGTGGTGCATGCTTTTAACTCTAACACCTAGGAGGCAGGCTGACCTCTGAGTTCAAGGCCAGCCTGGTCTACAGAGGGAGCTCCAGGACAGCCTGGTCTACAGACGGAGTTCTAGGACAGTCAGGGCTACACACAGTAGCCCTTTCTGGGAAAATTTAACAGAGGGAGGGGAGGGAAAAAGAAGTTAATGAATTTATTATACATAATGGCAAACCCCTGCTATCCTGGTACTCAAGAGACAGAAGTAGGATATGAGTGCAAGATCAATCTTGACCAGATAGCAAGTTACAGGCCAGTGTGAACTCTATAAGACTCTGTCTCAAACAAACAAAAAAGCAAAAGAAGTTGAAAGTTTATAAACTTAATAATAGTGTTTTTTTGTTTTGAGACATGGTTTCATTTTGTAGCTCTGGGCAGCTTTGAGCACTCAGAGATCCACCTGCCTCTGCCTCCCAAGTGCTAGGATTAAAGACTGTTTTTTGTTGCTGTGAAACAGGGTTTCACAGCATAGCCCAGACTAGCCTGGAATTCACTATGTATCTGAGGATGTCCTTGAATCCTTCATCTTCCTGCCTCCCCTTTCTAAATGCTGGGATTATAAGCATAGGCCACTGTGTCTAGCCAGCAGATGTAATTCTAAGGTTGTGAGACATACAACTTAATTGCTTTCACAATGACTGATTTATGCTCATTTACAACATATGCCAGTAACTGTTCACTATACTTAGCAAAGACTCTCTGGATGCAGGGAAAATGCACCTGATAGTTTATTCTCTCATCTTTCTTGCTTTCTTCTCGGAGACAAGGTCTTATGCTCACTGTGTAACTGAGAATAACTTGGAGTTCCTGATCCTCCTGCTTTTATTGTTCCAGTGCAGAGATTCCTATGGTCATAGGAATCAAAATCGGGTCTTTAGGCTACCCAAGGATTCTACCAATGAGCTACACACTCAATCTGCATGGCATTTTTTTTAATTCAATTGATTAATTTACTTAATTTTATGTTTATGTCCTTTTTAATTAGGCTGGTCATTTTCTGTCCTGACACAATTTTTAAAAAAATACTCACTTGTGGGACTGGAGAGATAGCTCAGCAGTTAAGAGCACTCACTGACTGTTCTTCCAGAGGACCTGAGTTGGATTCCCAGCATCCACATGGCAGCTAACAACTGTCTGTAATTCCAAGATCTGACACCCTTACACAGTTATACATGAAGGCAAAACATCAATTCACATAAAATAAAAATAAATATTTTAAATTAAAAAAAATATTTACTTGTATAAGTATGTTATCTGCATGGGTGTCTGAGCAGTGCACACAGTATCAATGGAGGCCAGAGGGGGCATCAGATCCCCTAGAGCTGGATTTAGAAATGGTTGTGAGCTGCCCTGTGGGTGCTGGAAATCCAACTCTAGTATTCCACAAAAACAGTACTCTTAACCACTAAGCCATCTCTCCAGCCCCAACACAGTAATTTTAAAATATAAGCAACACACACACACACTTTAAAAATAAAAATCAAAGACTCTCCCTCCTAGAAAATGGCTACTACTGCCAGAGTATTATGTACCCTTCTAGGAAGAACCATCATACATATAAGCACATGTGATGTTTACTTTAACAATAATCTTAGTATTTATAAAGTAACAGATAAAATGTTAACACCCACTCAGGAACCTGGCATATTAAGCATGACCATAGTATACTCCAGATGAAACTTTCCAGAGAGCCCTAAAAGCATCAGCGTACACTCAACATTTCAGAATAATTACACTTACTTTTCAAAAAGAAACTGTGGCACTTTTTCAAATAGCATTTTGATAATGGCAGGCTAAAAGAGAAAACATGCAATCAGGAGATAGTCTCAAAATATACAACAGAAATGTATTAGCTATCAAGTCAAAATAGCAAGCAGGCCTGCTGGACAGCATCAGGCCAGTGGCTACATGGTACTTTAAAAAGCTACTTTAAGCTGGGTTTAGTGGAGAAGATACCACACAGACAGCAATGTAAAGGAAGCCAGAAGAAGGCTTCAGTACAATAGTTGCTTCTAATTAAGACAGTACTACACCTAACCATGAAGCATTAGCTTTTGCTGAGAGGACTGGACAAAATACAAAGGAAATAAATTCTACCTTGAATTACCCGGGGGGGGGGGGGGGGGGGGGGGGGGGGGGGGTAGGGGGGCGACGACAAAGCCAGCAAAGAGGTCATCATGTTGTTGAGATTTATGGGTATACCAGTTCTTAATGAATTTTTATAAAACTAGCTAAATCCAAGAATTATTTCTTTTTTAAAAAATATTTATTTTTATTTTACGTGAATTGGTGTTTTGCCATGTATAACTGTGAAAGAGTGTCAGATCTTGGAATTACAGACAGTTGTTAGCTGCCATGTGGATGCTGGGACCAGGGTTGGCAAGATGGCTCCGCTGTTAGGAGTGTGTGCTGATCTTGCAGAGAACCTGAACTTGGTTCCCAGTACTTACATCTGGTGGCTGAAACTGAAACTCCAGCTCCAGTGGATCTGATGCTTTTAGCCTCTGCATGCACTGGCACACTCATACACATAATTTAAAATATTTCTTTTACATAAATAAGAACCATACAATGAGGAAATGAGTAGGACTGCCAGATCAACCAGTCTAATAACAATCCAGGACACAGACTTGATTTGCAGACCATCTGCAACAAAGCAAAACTAACCGTCCTTGACTACAGACCCCAAATCACATCCATCATGTTCTCAGAAAAGGTGGTGCAGTCTCACCTGTAAAATGTCAATTCCCAGAAGTAGTTTGATGAGACTCTTGGAGTAAAATGCGCCAGTGCTATAAAATAGAGAAATATTTGGCTATTTTGTTTAGTTTATTTTAATGTTTTACTATCTTTTCTACATAAGAATGGTTAAATACACAACCTTCCAAGATCATGCTTAAAGATAGGCTTGAATTGAAAGCAGAGGCCTTTAGTACCTCCATTCAGAGGAGGTAGCCCTTTGAGTTAGCCTCTGTGAGCTAGTCTTGTCTACATAAGGAGTTCCAGCACAGGCAGGGCTACACAGTGAGATTCTGTTTCAGAATAAACATTCTAGTTCTTTGCCATCTAGCCTCAAATTAAATAATTTTATGGTTACGTTTAAACTCAGTAAAAAAGTTATAAAACAAAAATTAAATTATAAAACAAAAAGGGTTTGTATTTCCTGCCCAATCCAGTTACTGCCAGATTGAACTTCTAGAGGACAGCCTCTTTTCCATACCTCGCTTCCTCATCCTGCAGGCGCTCACAGGACAACAGGCAGTTCCTGAGACTGTCACAGTCCTCAACATAGGACTCTAGGCCGTTAACAAATTCTTCTATTACCTGAACAAGGAGAGGGTAGAACTAAGACCAGAGAAGGAAGCTCTGTAGTTGAACGCTTCCTATCAGCCACTCAACAGTCCTAATTCCACAGTCCTTCAGACAAGAGCAAAAGCACCACATACTTTGGGATAAGAAGGATGCTTCCTCAAGGCCTGAAAGAGCTTCCTTTGGAAGATTATCTGGTCCACACCTGAGAGGAAAGAAAGACAACTGTTCAAAGACAGGCTTCTTGATTCCTCTCTTCTTTCCTTTCTCTCTATCAATATACTATGTGAAAGTATATCCAGAGGCTCTGGCCAGGAGCTAGCGTTCCAGACACCTGATATGGTTGCTGGGAATCGACCTCTGGGCCTCTGGAAGAACTGTATATACTCTGAATGACTGAGCTATCTCTCCAGCCCTACAAAGAATATTTTAGGCCAAAATTTCTAAATCTAGAGTAAAAGACTTAACCTGGTAGATGTCAGACACCAAGTGTTCTACAAATAGCCTGTTATACACTTAGTAGGACAGCGTATCTATGCCCTAGAAACATGTTTCCAACCTTATATGGCTCAACATATTATCTTCTGACACAGATCTTATTGTTTCCTGGGTGTACAAACACACATACATACACACACTCACACACACACACACACACACACACCCCACACGTGTGTGTAACCACAAAGGACTATTAGTAGTATACAAATGATTTTTCTTAAAAAAAAAAAAAAAGGGGGCTGGAGAGATGGCTCAGTGGTTAAGAGCCTCGTCTGCTCTTCCAGAGGACCCGGGTTCGATTCCCAGCACCCACATGGCAGCTAACAACTGTCTGTAGCTCCAGTTCCAGTTCCAGGCAAAACACCAAGGCAAATAAATAAATAAAGTTTAAAAAAAAAAAAAAAGAACGTAATGGAAAAAAAAGACCATAAACACAGCTAGACGGTGGTGGTGCATACCTTTAATCCAAGCACTCAGGAGGCAGAGATAGGTGAATCTCTGAGTTTGAGCCTGGGTCCCAGGAAGGCCAGGGCTACACAGAGAAACCCCCTCTTCCAAAAACAAACAAAGAAAAAAAAAAAAACACTATAAAAATAGTTGCACCAAAACCAACAAACAGAAAAGGTTTTAAGCACATTCTCTAAAAAGCAATCTCCTTCTCTATCGAGAAAAATCCTTCCCCATCTTCATCAGCCTTTCTATTCTGGAAATCCATGAACACTTTCACTGAATTAAAAAATAGATGTTGGTTACTACCTAGCTGATTTTGGTTCTCTCCAGTTTTAAGAGTGAGTCCTGATGTTTTAAGAAGTCTTACAAAGACACTGCCATTTTCTTCAACTTCATGAGCATCATGAGACTTCTTTGCCAGTTTGGAAAGGGGCTGTTTCATGATTTCTAGAAAAACAAACAAACATGAAACCTTCAAGACTTTGACTACAAAAATTAGAAGAATGCAAAGGTAAAAACTCAAACCCAGAACTAAATGTTCTGAGAGGAAATTCTGTTCCTGAAGAATCACACTGATCTTTCAGTGAAATAATGAACTATCTCCAACGGTGGCCAGGACAGTGGCTTTCCCACAAATAAGCAATACAATCACCAAACAAAATAACATTAATCAAATGAGTTGTCAGTAAAGAATACAAAATGTGCCACTTGTAACAAAAGTAACCATGGAAAGATTTTCCACCTAAAATCTAAATTAGTGCTCACTTCTCAAGCATTCACTGAAGTCACTGAATAGCTTATCATGATGCACACTCTGGACTGCATCCCAGAGCTAGAGCCAAAATTCTCAGAATGGTCCCTAGACTGAAGCTTTGACAAACTCTTCTGGTAATGATCTTTACTCATGCCAAATTGGGGACTGATGATCTGTCCACAAAACCAGACAATAGGACAGGTTCTTTTGCACTGCATCTTTCAGTACAGAGCTCAGATAGGTTTGTGCCTAAGGCTTTCAACACACAATAAACAACAAAGCAGGGACTTGAATCCCAAAAAAAAAAAAAAAAATCTTCTTTTGTCCTTTAATAATATAATTCTGATTCTTTTTCTACATAGTCAAAATCAGAATGAGAAATTCAGTTTGCTCATCACTCACTAAGAGCACAAAACCCAAATTCCTCCTAGTAAATGCTTCTCTCCTTTTCCTAGTCTGTAGAATGAACTCAGATATGCTAGGTGAGCACTCTGCCAACTAAGCCATATCTCCAGCCCCCCATCAGACATCAGAAACTGTTTCTCTTTTAAAAGGATGGCTTTTATATTCACTCATGTTGGGGAAGGGGTTACTTTTGTTTTGAGACAACTAACTACACATACAGCACTGGCCTGGAACTCACAGAGATAGGCCTATCTCTGCTTCCTGTGTGCTGGGAATTAAAAGCCACCATTAAAAGCTTGTTTACCCATTTTCTAAATTTTTTTCAGTCTCAAATTTTCTACCAATTTTCCATATTCTTCAATTCCTTTACTAAGAAATTTTTTTTTTCAATGTGAATTGGTGTTTTGCCTGCATGTATAACTGTGTAAGGGTGTCAGATCTTGGAATTACAGACAGTTGTTAGCTGCCATGTGGATACTGGGAATGGAACTCAGGTCCTCCGGAAGAACAGTCAGTGCTCTTAACCGCTGAGCCATCTCTCCAGCCCTTACTAATAGACTTTTAAAAATGTAGAAATTCTTTTTCTAAATCAAGCCTTTCCTTGTGTCCTTCCTTAGTCTCTTGTGTAGATCTGTAATCCTAGCTATTCAGGAGTCCAAAACAAAAAGATAAAAAGTTCAAGGTATGGTACAACATTGAGTTCAAAGTCAGAATAAGAAATTTAGTGGCAAAAATTCAAAGCAAAAAAAAAAGGCTAGAATAGTAGCTCAGTGGTAAAGTACTTTCTAGAATGTTAGCAGTCCTAGGCTCAACCCCTAGTGCTTAAGATGGAAAAGAGTTTCAACTTTGAGTTTGAATAATTCTGAATTTTCTTCAACAGAATTTTGAGCGAGAAACTAGCAGACAGGACAGTAAAGATTGGGTGTGGTGGTTCATGCCTGTAATCCCAACACTCAGGAAGTGAGCTTGAGGCCAGCATAGGCTAAATGGGAGCATTTTCTGAAAAACAAAACTAACCAAGAGGAGCCCCAAACAAATACAAAATATAATTTATAATTCCTTTTATTGTGTATATTATGAATGTGTGTGTGTGTAGACCAGAGGTCAACATCAAGTGTTCCTCAGGAGGTATCCAATTTGACTTATAAAAATGCATATTCATTTAGATATGTGTGTGTTTCTAAAATGTATGTAGACACACATACTACAGCATGAGGGTGAGGTCAGAAGACAACGTTGGAATAAGTTCTTTCCCACCTAAACTCGGGTTGCCAGGCCTGCACAGTGGTGATATATTGCTTGTAATCTAACAAATAAAGCTTGCCTGAAAATCAGAAGGCAGAGACAGGCACAGAGTCAGCCACAGAGGTCAGGCAGCCTTTAATCTTAGCACTCAGGAGACAGAGGCAGAGTTCCAGATCACACAGAACCAGGCAATGGAGACACACACCTTTAATCCCAGCACTTGGGATCCCATGCCTCTGCTCCCAGTACTTGAGAAGCACTACCTTTAATCCCAGCACTAGGAAGGTTGAGACAGGATATGGCTGGGCAGAGAAAGGAATATAAGCCCTGTTCTCACTCTTCCCTTTCAAGAGTATGCAGTCTGAAGATTCATAAATACTAGATCTTCCTATTTCGGCCTGAGGACTCAGTAATAGTAAAAGTTTTTCTAGTGGCTTGTTCCTCTGTCTTTCTCATCTTTCAGCTTTTCCCAATATTCAGCTCCGGGTTTTTATCATAAAACCAATTTGGATTCATGAAATACTGCACAACATGTGTTTTTACCTCGCCTTGATTTCTGAAGTCTTTCACTGGGCTGACTATACTAGGCTGACTGACCAGCAAGTCTTCAAAAGCCTCCTGACTCTATACCTCAGCACTAGGATTACAAGTGCGACCATCACACCCAGCATTTTTTTACAGGGGTTCTGGGAATCTTGCTCAAGTCCTCATACTTGCCAAGCACGTCACTAACTGAGCCATCCCTCAGTTTCCAGAACTCTGAAGATCTTTGTCAAGTCAACTGTCATTTCATCAAAGGATGTACTATTTCTTTGCTTGGCTTGCTTGCTTTGCTAATGACTTTTCTTTTTTTTTTAAAAAAAAAAAAAAAAACTTTATTTATTTATTTATTTGCCTTGGTGTTTGCCTGGAACTGGAACTACAGACAGTTGTGAGCTGCCATGTGGGTGCTGGGAATCGAACCCGGGTCCTCTGGCAGAGCAGACGGTGCTCTTAACCGCTGAGCCATCTCTCCAGCCCCCGCTAATGACTTTTCTTTCTTTCTTTTTTTTTTTTTTTTTTTTTCCCTCCTTTAGTCTTAAGACAGGGTTTAACAGTGTGACAATTTTAGCTGTCCTGGAACTCACTCTAGAGCTGGCTAGCCTCCAGCTTCACAGAGATCCACCTGCCTCCACCTCCTGAGTGCTTGGACTAAATGCATGTTCCACCACCGCCCCGCTATGACTTTTCTTTGTTTAAAACTATACAACACTTTTATAGCTCAACACTTTTAGGGGTAAAAGGAGACAAGTTTTGAAGCTCACTACATAGACCAGGAGGCTTCAATTTCACAACAATCCTCCTGCTTCTGCACCCCAGTGCTGGGATTAAAGGCATGTCTCACCACTCACAACCTAGCAGCTTTTCTAAAGGGTGAAGATTTCTTATCTTTGTGTTCTAGAATCTAGATAATGTTTCTGTAACAATTTTTATAAAGATTTATTTTTATTTCATGTGTATGACTATTTTTCTGGCTGTACCTAAATGTACCTCATCAATGTATGGTGTTCTCTGAGGCCAGAAAAAAGCATTAAATACCCTAGAACTGAAGTTAAAGATGGTTATGGGGTGTCATGTGGGTGCTGGGAATCAACTTGGGTTCCCTTCAAGAGCAGCAAGTACTCTTAATCACTGAATCATCTGCCCAGCTTATATATTAATTATTTTTACAAAGTGGAGAGTGAGGTTCAGAAGTTGTCTGAAACTCCTAGGTGGCACCTGAGGCAGAAACTCAATCCTTAATCTCCTAGAATCTCTGTGTTATCTCCACTAATCCTTGACCAATGTCAGCACTTGAAAAGAATGTTTCATCTTTTCCTGTCTCACATATCTGTGATACACATGCAACAATAAAAGATTACTTACCGAAAGCATCTTCTGTCATGTTTTCTTTATTCTCAGACTCTAACCGTCTTCTTTTGGAAACCATTTTGATCAACGTCTTCTGTATTTATATTACTTCATTTAAAAAAAAAAAATTCAAGGGTTGGACATTTAGCTCAATGGTACATTGGTACACTGCTTACCCCAAACACCAAGAAACTAACAACCAGAGAATAAAAGTTGTACTAAAACTGTTCTATCTATAACCAGACGTTTGCACGTTCACATTAATGCTGTCTGAATCTAAATGCTGACACATTTCAACTCTACAGCTGGCTAATAACTCTTCAAGACATACTGACTGTTGTGGGAATATTAGTACACTGTGTGAAGATGTATTGCTATGATTGATGTAATAAAGAGGTGAATGGTCAATAGGTAGGAGGCAGGAGGTATAGGCGGGACTTCTGGGGACAGAGAGGACTCTGGGAAGAAGAAAGGTAGAGATGCCAGGAGATGCAGAACAAGTAGGGTGTGCAGGAGTAACGACCATGAGATATGTAGCAGAATAAGAGAGAATGATTACAACCATGCAGTTGCTTCTTTTATCAAGCTGCTTCTCTTTTGCTAAAGTGAAAAAGCCATGAACTAGCCTCGCTCACCTGCCCTCTAAATGGTTACTTCAGTACTGTGTTGGGGCAGTAATACAAACTTGATGGCTTAGTACCATCAAACTTGCAAACAAGACAGACACCATCCCTTCTGTCAAGAAGTTTACAGCATAACAAGGTTCTAATGTATTTAACTACACCTGTCTAACTGCAATGTTATACAAATAGTATCCCTGCAAAAAAGAAAACTATAAGGGCTTTTGAAGCCAGTTAAAGTGATGAAGTAAAGTGATGAAAAGCAGAGAAAGGGGGCTGGAGAGATAGCTCAGTGATTAAGAGAACTGACTGTTCTTCCAGAGGTCGAGTTCAGTTCCCAGCACCCATATGGCAGTTTACACCTGTCTGCAACTCCAGGATCCAACATACTCACACAGACATTTAGGCAAAACATAAAATTAGAAAAATTTAAAAAAGAAAGAAAAGCAAGGAAAGTTTCCCTGAACACATTTTTTTCTTTTAAATGTCATAGCCTTGTGAATGCTAGGCAAGAGTTCTCCTGTAAGAGGCAGTAATTTTCATTTTTTTACTAAAATATTTAAATTTTATGTGTATAAATATTTGACTGTATATGTGGATTGTGTGCACATCCCATGCCAACATAAGCCAGAAGTGGGCATTAGATCCCCTGGAAATGAAGTTACAGGTGGTTGTGAGCTACTCTGTGAGTGCTGGAAAACAAACCCATGTTCTCTGGAGAGTAATAAGTGCTCCTAATCACTGAGCTATTTCTTCAGCACCTATTTATTTTTAAGAAAGAACATCACTATGTAAGTTGGACTGGCTGGTCTACATGATGACCAGTTACATTCCAGGCCAGCTACAGATATACAGTGAGACCCTGTCTCAAAAGCAAAAACCCTGTCTTAAGTACTTTAATTATTATCTTCACATGCTGACTTTAGATGGGTACCACTATTACAATCCTCATTAGAGGAAGGGCTAGGGTTCTAACTCTGCAAGTCTGGCTCCAGAATCTGCATGCCTTATTTATTCATTCATTAGACAGGGGTTCATGTAGCATTTAATCTGTGCTCTTGTTTTATTCATTTTCAACTGAGGGTCTTGTGTAGCCCTGTATGGTCTGGAACGCATATACAGCCAATGGTTGATTACCAACTTGTCCTCCTGCCTCCACCTCCTGAAAGCTATAATTAGGGCTGTAGAGATGACTCAGGGGTTAAGAGCACTGACTGTTCTTCCAGAGGTCCTGAGTTCAATTCCCAGCATCCACATGGTGGCTCACGACCATCTATAATGACATCTGGTACCTTCCTCTGTATAATGTATACACAATAAATAAATAAATCTTTTTTTTTAAAAAAAAAAAGGCTATAATTATAGGCATGGGTCTATAATCCACCTGCCTCTGCCTCCCGAGTGCTGGGATTAAAGGCATGTGTCACCAATGCTCAGCTCAGTTTTTCTTTTTAATAATGGTTTATTTTTGTTTTATTATATATTAGTGTTTTGCCTGCGTCTATGTCTGTATGAGGGTGTCATCCCCTGGAACTGGAGTTACAGATAGTTGTGAGCTGCCATGTGGGTGCTGGGAATTGAACCTGGGTCTTTTAGAATAGCAGTCCGTGTTCATAACCACTGAGCCCATCTCAATTCTTAATTCTTACAAGTGTTTCCAATAAGAGTTAACGTCCCAGGGCCCGAGAGATTAAGAGTTTACTCCTCTTTCAGAGGACCCAGGTTCAGTGCCCATCCACTTAAGTGGCTCATGACTGCCTGTGACTCCAGTTCTAGGAAATCCTGCACGCCCTCAGATCCCTGTATGCATGTGTTGCACATAAACACATGAAGACAAAACATACATAAACATTAAATAAGTCTTACAGAAATTTTTACATTTAAAAAAAATGAAAATTTCTTATTTTGGGTTACCTACTACTTGTAACCCCTGACAGCCATTTTTCAGATGAAAACACTAGAGCGAGTCAGGGTCGTCTGACTTCAAAAGGATACCACCCAGCTTCCAAGAAAGCCTAGGAGGTCTTTAAGCTGCTCCAGCAAAGACCAAGCCTTGCAAAGAATTTAGGGTGAAAACCTTGCTCACTTGGTCATTAGACCCACGCAAGGTAGTGCCTGAGGGGCTATCCTACGTCAGAATGGATGAAGATGGCGAGGCTGACCTGCGGGGTCCAAGGGTCAGGCCGATTCAGCCTGGACATGACCTGTAGCCCGCTGGGAGCGACGACACTCACCTGCAAGCCACCAGTAGCCTCCCTCAACTCGACTTTCCCGCTTGACGGAACGCCGTTCTGGCGCCATCGGAGCCGCGACGCGTCGTGACGTCACTCTTCCGCGCCGGAAGTTGGCGGCCTGGCGGCCCAGCTGGAAATAGTCCGTCGAGAAAGAGAGACTGTCCCAGATTCCATACGAGATAGTCTGAGGGGCGGTTGAAGGCCCGGAGCCGAAATCCGGGAGAAACTCTTCTCCTCCCAACCCGCAGCCAACTCTCAGTGAAGATGGCGGGGCCCGAGCTTCTGCTGGACTCCAACATCCGTCTCTGGGTGGTCCTGCCCATCGTTATAATCACTTTCTTCGTGGGCATGATCCGCCACTACGTATCAATCCTGCTGCAAAGCGACAAGAAGCTCACCCAAGAACAAGTGTCAGACAGGTCAGTACCCTCCCCATCCTGCCGACCTCACTCCCGAGTGACCTTGGTCAAGAAAATACAGGGATTTTATTATTTTACCCGAGTTTACCTCGCGCCCCATACTGGGAGGTTGACCTTGGTGATTATCTCTGTTTCGCTTTTGTCTGTAAAATGAGGATAATAACCTGTTAGGTAGGTAGAACAGGCATGTGGATCAAATTACATGATATCTGAAAAGCCTTTAGCACAGGGCCTAGAACGTACTAAATGTTCAAGTAAATGTTAATATTGTTAGACTAATACCCAGCCGTCGGTGAGGTTATCTATGAACTATCCTGCTCCATTCCTTTGTTAAGAGTCTTACTGAAAGCTAACATCCAGTCAAGTGGATTTCATAGTCTGCATTCTACCAAACAACTGTAATGGTCTGCTTAGAGGCTAAGAAATGAAGTGCCTTGAAAGTTGCAGCAGAAAGATATAAGGACTTGTATGATTGTTTCATCTCCTAAAATGGAGACAGAACTTTGACACATAACCTTACACAGTACAGATACATGCCATCCACATGTATAATAAGTTTTAGTCACTTATTCTAATCATTTTCAGAGACTATCTGTAGGAAGTGTTGCTATTTCCTTCATATGTCCAGATCACATAGGAATCATTTACTTTAACAAAGAGTATAGGTTCCGATGTTTCTGCAGAGAACAATGAAAAAGGAAAAAAAAAAACTATTTTATTGTATTTAAAAATTACTTTGATCCCAGCACTCAGGAGACAGAGGCAGGCATATCTCTGTGAGTTCGAGGCCAGCCTGGTGTACAGAGCAAGTTCCTGGACAGCCAGAGCCATTAGAAGCCCTGTCTCAAAAAACAAAATTATACTTACTTTCTTCTTGTGGCAGGTAATACTGGATTTCTATTTGCTAGTGATTTAAGATTGCCTTAAATTAAAACTATTTCTTAAGCAGTGAGATGGTGATGTAATTCAATTGGTATAGTGAATGCATGACATACATGAAGCCCAGGCTTGGATTCTCCTCCTTGGCATAAGCCAGACATGGCAGTGCAAGCCAGTAATCCCAGGACTCAAAGCTGGAGTGGAAAGATTAGAAGCTCAAGCTACCTGTGGTCAGATGGTCAGCCTGGACTGTGAGCACCTGTCCCTCAAAGTATGCAGCCTTGCCATTCTCAGTTGTCTTTCCTAATGATGCTGAGAATAGCAATAATAGGCTAGCTTTATGAAACAGTCTACGGCAGGTGCAGTGGTAAGCACTTACATTCATTAGTGTACTTAAAACCCAAAGCAGCTTAATGTGGTACACATTGTGGTCTCACTTTGTGGGAACTGAGACTTTAAGAAGTTCCATAATGATAATATATGATGGCACTCAGGACTTTAGGACAGATATTGGGATTCCCAAACCTCAGCTCTGTCCATTCCCCAGCAGGGGCCACTGTGATTATTCTTGTGTGGCATTAGTTTCGGAGCTGACTAAAGACAGCCTTCTAAAGCTAATCTTAGGAAATTAGCCTAGTACAGACTTAAAACCTATTAAAAGAAAAAAAAAAAGATGGAAAATGGAGAGAGCTCAGTCATTTAAATTTAACTTACTTTTTAAAAATATCTATTTTTGCAACACATGGCACATGCCTTTAATCCCAGCACTGCAGAGACAGAGGCAGGTAGATCTTTGGAAGTTACAGGACAGCCTGGTCTACATAGCAAGTTCCGGACAACCTGAGATACACGATAGAGAGACTCTGTCAAAAACAAACAAACAAACAAAAACGCCTTTTTGTTTTGTTCTGTGATTGTTTGATTGCATGTAGTATGTATTTGTATTTGGTGCCTGTGAGAGGCCAGAAGTGGGTGATAGAGCCATTGTAGCTGAAGTTACAGATAGTTGTGAGCTGCCATGTAGGAACTGAACTGAACCAGAATCCTTTGCAAGAACAGCCAGTGAGGGCTGGAGAGATGGTTCAGTGGTTAGGAACACTGGCTGCTCTTTCAGAGGATCTGGTTTCAATTCCCAGCAGCCACGTGGCAGTTCACACCTGTCTGTTAACTCCAGTTCCAAGGGATCCGACACCCTTAGATATGCAGGCCAAACAGCAAGGCACATAAAATTTAAAAAATTAACTAATAAAAAGAACAGTAAATGAATTAACCATTGAGCCATAGCTCCACCTTCATTCAGCATTGTCTGCTGCCTATAAATTAATTCTCATTTTATCCTCACATCCTAAACCCTCTTTTACAATTAAAGAAAAGAAAAACCATATAAATTAAACAGCCTTCCTAAAGTTCTTAGGGTTCGAATATTGTATGTGTAAGTTAACACAGATTGATCATAATTATATGTTATAGTCTTCTACCCTGATTTACCATATGATTTTACAGTGATGGTCCTAAATGACACCAGACCCACAGCTTTTTTCTGTTTTCTAGATAAAATTCACTTGGCACGATGTATAATTGAGAACTTTTGTTTGCTTGTTTTTCAAGAACTTTGGTGTTTTGTGTTTGGCTGTTTTGTTTTGAGACAAGGTTTCTCTGGGTAGCTTTGGAGCCTGTCCTGGAACGAACTCTGTAGATCAGGCTGGCCTCAAACTCACAGAGATCCACCTGCCTCTGCTTCCTTGGTGATAGGATTAAAAGCCTGTGTGTGTGTGGGGGGGGGGGTTATGCACCTGAACCCCCAGCCATGCCCTTTGCAGTAATGACCTAAAAAAAAATAAACCTCAGACAACAAAGTCTAGGCACCCATCCCCATCATGATAACTACAAAGCATAGGTGGGGAGAGTCGTTACTTCCTCCAAAAAGCCAAGGGCCAGGGAAATGCTGGACCGCCAGACTCAGACTCTCCCCATCCTTCACCCCCCCCCCCAAAAAAAGCCTGTGGCCACCACTGCCCAGCTTTTGAGAACTTTTTTTAAAGGTTTATTTTATTTATTATGTATACAGTGTTCTGCCCACACATATGCCTGCAGGCACCCTATCTCATTATAGATGGTTGTGAGTCACCATGTGGTTTCTGGGGATTGGACTCAGAACTTTTTTTAAAGCAACATAATGCTTTCGTTATTATCAGTTGAAATAAAGGAATGAATAGTAAGATGACTTGCATTTCATAAGTGCATATTTGTGCACAGTTGTCCTGCCAGATGTCATATGCACATGCCTGTCTAGCTGTAAAATCACAACTGGGCAGGTTAGTTGTAGGCTAAAGCAGTGTATGTCACAGAGGCAGTATTGTCTGTGAATGTATATTACTTGTCATAGAAGTCTGCACAGAACCAAGCTGGATTTTTCCCTGTTTACTGGGTACTTCTTGTCTGTAAACTTAGTAAATAAAAAGCCTATGCTCCTTCCACCCTGGAATTGGATTTGTGCCTTAGATAATTAGAACAGCAGTTTGATGAGGAATCCAGAAGTAGTGTAGGACATGGACAGTTCTTTGTTACATAACTGTCCCCAGCATGGATGATACCAACATCTCTGAACAATGAGAAATGACAGTTTTGCGTCATTTCTCTTTCACACTGTTATTGTAGCAATCAAAAAAGTTCCGCATATGCCAAACAGGGGCTCACACCTAGAATCCTAGAGGGGGAAGCTGAGGTAGGAGAATCACCCTGTGTTTGAGGCCAGCCTGAGCTATAGAGTCAGACACTATTTTAGACCTACCCTCTCCCTCAAAATAACCAGCTGTAGTGGTTTACACCTATAATTCCAGTGCTTGAGAGGGTGAGGCAAGATAACTGAGACTTCAAGGCCAGCCTAGGCTATATGAAACACTATCTCAAAAAAAAAAAAAAAAAAAAAAAAAAAACAACCCTCAAAACTTGTGCAGATTTCCTTAAGGCCTCTAGAGGATGGAACTATCTCTGGAGAATTACTGCTTTAGAGAACATTGGTAGTCATAATTGTCCCATTTCTTAAGAGAACTGTTTGGATCATGCCTGCTCTGACATGGTACAATTTTCTACTCCCAAAGCTGTTTTTGTGGCTGGAGACATTCAAAGGACTTACTGCTGTTTTAGAGGACCTGAATTCAGTTCCCAGCATCTGTGCCAGGCAGTTTATGACTGCCAATAACCTCAGCTCCAGAGAATCTGACTCCCAATTTTGAGGGCACATGTAAATACACACACACACACACACACACACACACACACACAGAGAGAGAGAGAGAGAGAGAGGGAGGGAGGGAGGGAGGGAGGGAGGGAGGGAGAGAGAAAACATATATTCATGCAGACCTACACAAAAATAGAATAATTTTTAAAAGATGTTCTTTATTGTAAACATTTCTCTAGATATAACATAAACTGACATTAGCCTAAATAGTCACAAAATGGGACACTTGATATCTTCAGTCATTAAACTTTTACTGGGTCAAAATTTAATTATGGGTCAGGTGTGACAGCACATGTCTTTTTTTTT
>PVIH01009844.1:28794-52590 GCA_004025045.1 Sigmodon hispidus | reverse complement strand
CAGAGGCAGGTGGATCTCTTTAAGTTTCAAGCTAGCCAGGTATATGTAATGAGTTTCAAACCAGGCAGAATTATAAAGTGAGACCTTGCCCCATATATATATACATACACACATACATATATAAAATCATATAACTATGATTAAAAATGTATTAAATCAAAAATAAAATATACATGAGCAGAATGCATTAGCTATATTTGGAGACATAATGTATATTAAATATGGTTCTCAAATTCAGAGAATATATTGATTCTTTAGAGAAAAAATAAAAACAGATTCTTGAAGGCTGACTGTTTCAGTTGTAAATACTAAAAAGGAAAAAGTAAGCTGACTAAAAACTAAAGCTGTGGGCAGTGTGATGGCCCAGCCAGGAAATACTTGCCACCAGGCCTGTCACATTGAGCCTCATCCTTATAGTCTGCATGGTGAAATGACAGAGCCAACTTTTGCACTGACCTCCAAATGTGCCCCATGATGCTTATCCCACCCCCTTGGATGTGTTTTTCTAAAAGAAAAGAAAAACAAAAACAAAAGCTCACGTTTTGCCACATGTAGTGGTACATGTCTCTAATCCTGGCACTCACAGGAGACTGAGACAGAAAGAGCATAGATTTGAGAGCAGCCTATCTGATTAAAACAAAACCTACATAGTAGTGTGTGTGTGCATTTTAAGGAAATGTGTTAATTTCAAATTGGCCAATGCTGTTTGTTACAAGAACCTATTTTAGATGTTTATGGAAATGAAAATGCAAAACTGGTGTTTTCTTGCAGAATTTTTATACATACTCTGGGGAATCTAGCTCAGTTTCAGAACTTGAGTATTGGGAATCTTCAGGATAAGTCAACCTTGCCTTGATCACCATTCTCATCCTCAGCTTTGCAGAGTTCCTCAGTAGTCTCAGTACAAGAGCTTAGCTTGGGTTCTGCCATCAGGCTGTCTGGGAAAGCTCTGACTTACCACACAGCACTGCCCCGCACTCTGTGGAGGTCCAAAAGGAAACAGTGTCAAGTCCCTCAATGTTCTCATAGAGTTTCAGTCCAAGTGATAAAACAGGCAAAGGGAAAATAGATGCTTACTGACTCAGCCCCTGGGATGTGCCAGGTCCAACAGTAATCACTCCAAATGAGATGATAGGGCCAGCAAGATGGCACAGCAGCCCTGAGTTTGATCCCTAGTACTTACATGGAAAGGAGAACTAACTCCTGCTGCTTGTCCTCTGACCTCTTCCACATATGTGAGACGGCACACACACACACACACAAAGTAAATGTTAAAGATAAATTCAGTCAGATGATATATGACAAACTCAGCTTAAATTTCTTCAGTGTTTTACTTCTTGTGAGATGATGACCTTATGTAGCGGGTCTTAAACTGCTTTGACTAGTCTGGTTTTGTTTACTTGTCTTTAATGTGCATGTGTGTAATGTGTATCACCTGTGTCTTGTGCCCTCAGTGGTCAGAAGAGGAGGTCAGAACCGGAACTAGTTACTAGTTGTAAGCCAACGTCTGGGTGCTGGCAGTCAAACCTGAGTCCACTACAAGAGCAGTACGTGCTCTTAACCACTCAACTGTCTCTCCAGTCCCCAGTCTGGGTCTTGCCCACTCCTTCTTGCCCATTTCTTGTGTATGCCCTGTCCTCAGAGTCACGGTATTGATTTTATTACAGGGTTCATACCTATGACATTCCTCAGTGCTTTGCCTAGGTAATTCCCATTTATCCTTAAGGTTCCTATCTATGGGGCTGGAAAGAAGGTTTGGTGGTTAAGAGCATTTGTTCTTGTAGAGGACCTGGGTCAATGTCCAGCATTCACATGGTGGCCCAACATGCACCACAATCTATGTACATCCAGTTGAGGGGATGCAAAATCCTCTTCTGGCCCCCAAGGGCACTGAGCACACAGTGGTGCACAGACATACATTCAGACAAAACATGCATGTGCAGAAAACAAAACAGTAAAGATTCTCCCTGACCCTACATCCTCAGCAGAGGTTCCTCTTGCACTGCTCTCTCTGTCATACACTCCCATAATGCTACCAGTCCCCTTAGGGTATGACAGTTCAATTTCACATTTTCTCCTATAGTTAGTATTTTCTGATTTTAGGCAACATCTCCTGTAGCTCAAGCAGCCCTCAAACCTACTGTGAAGTGAAGGAATCCTCTTGTCTCACAGGCCTGAGGCCACAGTGGTCTGCTGTCACACTGTTTATTGAATTTCTTTCTTCCCCATTAGACTTTAAACATATGGGAATTTTGCATTTTCATTATTGTTTATGGCACTAACATGGTATCTAGGCACTTATAAGTTTAAGAAGTATATGTACGGTAAAAGTCTAAGTCTGTGTTTGTACGGAATGTACTTAAGTGGCAGTTTTGACATGACTCACCCAAGATCACAGATTATAAGTCACAGAAGGCCAGGGTTGGTGGCATACACCTTTACTCCCAGTAATAAAGAAGCAAAGCAGGCAGACTTCTGTGAGTTTGAGGCCAGCCAGGGCTACATTGTGAGACTGTCTAAAAATAATAGAGCCAGGGTCTCAAGTAGGTCAAGAGATTTTAACATTTTTATTTTTAGTTTATGTGTATGGGTGTTTTGCATACATGTATGTCTGTGTACCATGTGCATGCACTGTCCAAGGAGTCCATAAAAGAGCATTGGATTCTGTGGAACTAGAGTTAGAGAGTTTTGAGCTGCTGTTTGGGTGAGGGGACTTCAACTCAGGTCCTCTGGAAGAACAGTCAGCATTCTTAACCAAGTCTCAGTTCTTACTCTCTGTCTGAACTTAGCTTTTCACAGAATAGCATTGGCACATAGTCCATTCTTGGAGCATTTGTAGCCGGCTCCCAGAGGACAAAACATTTCACACATCTCCTCTGCAGTAGGCCTGTGAGTAAGGCAGACAGCTGTGAACTATCATGAGGCAGTAGGTGTGGGTCCACCAGGTGCCACCTTGGGAAGTTTTTTCTGGAAGATGAGCTTAAGGGAGAAGCTGAGGCATGATGCAGTAAAACTGGCAAACAAAGCTGGCAGAGAGCATTCCCAGCACACGCAGCAGCTGGGCATGTGGAAGGGGTCTGCTGCTCCATGGCTTGGAGCATGTGGCTTGTGCTGAGCAGAAACCAGAAAGCTGAACATGTTTTTCTTGTGTGCCTTTTTTTCTGCTTATACTTTTAGTTTTCTCACTTAACAAGAATTTTCATTGACTTAAGGGCTCCCCCCACCCATTAAACAATTTTCCTAGGGGAAAGGTAATATTTTTACTTCTGTTGTATATTATTTGCTCTTAAAATCACCAATAATGTATTCAGTAACAGTTGAGTTTGAAAGAAGTTAGTCCGAGTCCTGGGTGGGATTCCTCTCCATGGTCTGCCCTAGGGCTGTCCTCATTTCTCTGGGTGAATGAAGATGTTCCATTGCCTTTACCTTTCTTCCACCTCCGGCCTCCAAGTCTTTGGAGCACTATTCTTCTACTGTTTCCTTGCAAGGATACTTCCTTTGTGGCTCATGTGGAATCCAGAAAGGCCAAGTGCAATGTCTCAGATTGCCTTTCTCAGAACACAATCATTCTGAAGACTCCTTTTATAAAAAGCTGAGCGGCAAGTTGAATATGTTACATTGATTTTTAGGGATTTTGGAAAGTTTCCACATCCAACTATTGCCAAACAGGTCCTGTCTTATGTTTAAATGGGTCTTCTACTTTACTCTCTCATTTTCTTCTAGCATTTCACATTTTAACACCTCTTTGTCTTGTGTTTTTCAGTCAAGTGCTTATTCGAAGCAGAGTCCTCAGGGAAAATGGAAAATACATTCCCAAACAGGTACTTACTTCTCTTTCATTAAAAAGCTCCACCATTCGCCTTTGAGAGCAGCAGAGGACTCTGGAGAAAACTGAAGGTGACCACCCACCCAGTTACTTAGCTGCAGCATGGTGATGGTTGCTGTCTCTGTGCCCTCACCCTTCTTAGGAAATTGTTTTTAGATGAGGCAGCTAAAATGTCAGATTGGCTGCCAAGGAGGCTGACAGCTCAGTGTAGAAGTGTATTCCAAGGGCCTTTAGTCAGTCCCCTAGGGTATAATTTGACAGCTAACTATGTAACAATCTCATATTTAATTTTTTCTCTTTTCTATTAGTCTTTCTTAACACGGAAGTATTACTTCAACAACCCAGAGGATGGATTTTTTAAAAAAACTAAGAGGAAGGTTGTGCCACCTTCTCCTATGACAGGTATGTTTTAGATGGTTTTATTTAAACAGTAAGTCACCAGAGATAGCAATGGAATGGACTTTAGAACCATCCGATTATCCATGGGAATGGGGAAGTGTTGCTTTTTTGAGGTTCTTACAGTGTAGCCAAGGTTTTTCACGTGGTTGGTGAGTATTCTCCCACTGAGCTGCAGCATCTCCATCCCCTAAGATAAACATTTTTGAAAATGGAGCCCTCTTTTTCCCAGTAAACCCATGAATCCTTGTGTGTCAGATGGATAGTAGAGAGGTCTCAGCTGATGGTGAGGGAGGTCAGAGAGGTCTGTATTAGGTGCTTTCTCAGGACCAGTTCCTGCCAGTGTCTAGATTATTGCTGGCAGATGGTACCCTACATCTTCTGCCTGAGTGATGAGCTCCTTCCTTCCCAAGAGCACTTGTTCTTGATTGCCCACACGAGCCTACAGTTCTTGACCTTACTTATGACTCCTACCATCTCTGTTTTGTGAAAACTACTACAAGTAAAGTGAACCAAAGCAGTTTGCTGTTCTGTGTTGACATTCCTCTCTTTTCAGTCTCATTCTTCCAGGTGAGATAACCAGTTCCTTTGATCTACACAAAAAATATTAATGTTAGCACTTAGTATCAGAGGGCCAGCATACATATGAAAAGATAATTACCTCATTACCCTAGCAAGATGTCTTTTTAGTCTGTTAAACTAACAAAAATAAGAATGTCCAAAACCATGATTGTCAAGGTCAAAACAAGCTAAGTCCTGTTGCCATTGATAAGAATACTAAATGATGGAGTCTTGTTGATTGGCAGCCTTACACGCCACTTTCTCCCCACCACTACCACCTGCAGTCTGTCTTTGGATATGAAACCCAGAGCCTTGGGCATGGCACACTAGCATCCCAGCACTGAACTATACCCCAACCTTAATTAGAGGTATTAATTAATACCTCTTAATTTGAAATGTGTAAGTCATTTGACTCAATCAATAGATTGAGCTATTACCTATTACAAGGTAGCATTAATATTTCCTAACAGAAAAGGTTGATACTGGAGAGGTACGGGGCTATAGAGATGACTCAGCACTTAAGAGTACTGACTGCTCTTACAGAGGACCCAGGTCCAGTGTCCAGTTCCCACATGGCATCTCACAACTGTCTATAACTCCAGTTCCAAGTAATTTGATGCGTTTTTCTGGCCTCTTTGAGAAGCCATGAATACACAGATAGATATGCAAACAATACACCTACTCTTACACACATGTATTAACATACTAGTACCATGACCTGGTGAAAATTTCATCAAAATTTTTGGGTCTTCTCCTCCTCCTCTTCCTCCTCCTCCTCCTTTTTACACTGAGGTCTCTACAGCCTCTGGCATGGTAGATAGTGCTCTGCTCCTGAGCTAAATGGCTGACTTTTCTTCATAAAATTATTAGATTTGGGAAGGCAGATCGAATGGTAGAATATGCAGCAGAGAGCTCAAATGATCTGGAGAGAGTGGGTGGAGAGCAACTGTCTATGCCTTACGTTCTTAGATCACCTGAACTTCTACAATAAACCTGGTGTCAGTCCCAATATAGTGGCAATGCCTTTTATCACAGCAGTCAGAAAGCAGAGATAGGCAGACCTCTGTGAGTTCAAGGCCAGGCTGGTCTGCATAATAAGATCTTATTGTTTTTTTTTTTTTAAAAAAAAAAAAAAAAAGTCTAGCTTAAATTTGGGAAGTCTCCACCAAAAAAGGACCTGGTGTTCTCTTCTGCCTTTGTCTCAGATCCCACCATGCTCACAGACATGATGAAAGGGAATGTAACGAACGTCCTCCCAATGATTCTTATTGGCGGATGGATCAACATGACGTTTTCAGGCTTTGTCACAAGTAAGTTTCAGCTCTAGGAGACCTCCTGATTCCTCCAACTGTGTTCTTTCTTGTGAAAATAACATTCTTTGAACCAAAATCTTTAGCTTCAAGCTAATCCAGAGTTCCCAGCGTGGACGCTTTGTAACTAAAGGAGACTTAGTTTAGTCCTGTGTATCTTTCACCTAAGCTTCAGTGCACACCTCTCCCAAATGTTGGGTCATGGTTCATCCTGAGCACCTGCTTCCCCCACAGTCTAAAAGCTGGAATCCCCCAGGAAAATGAGAGCAGAGTGATATCTTGGCTGTTCTGCTCTAGAGGCTGCCACATATTTCCTTGTGAAAAACATCTTCCAGAAGCTGGGTGGCACAGAGTTCCCACCTCTCAGGGGGTGGGGGGGGTTCATACTTTGGCTGGCTCAGGTGCCTAGGAACTTTTCTGAAGCAAAAACATGATATTTTTTCTTTTTGCCTGCAGCAAAGGTCCCATTTCCATTGACACTTCGCTTCAAGCCTATGCTCCAGCAAGGAATAGAGCTGCTCACACTAGACGCGTCCTGGTAAGCCTGTTGCATGGGACCACAGCTGAGACCCCCAGTGATCCAGTTTTCCTTTCACTAGAATGAGGGTTTCAATTGGAGAGGTTTTGCTTTTTTCTTTCTTTCTTTTTATTATTGTAATTTTTTTGAAAATAAAAGCTTTGTTTAAAATGACAATGCAGGACTAAAACAGTTTAGTGGGAGGCTTGCCAAAAGAGATGGTCTGTCAGCTCCTCTTAGATCTTAGGAAGGAAGGAGTGAAGGCATTGACCGCCTCCACCCCCCTAAAATGGAAAGGTAGTCTAGCCAACTAAAGCTTTTTTAGCCGTGCCCCGAAGGTTATGAGAATGGAAGACTGATTGCCAGCTTTCTACTACTGTAGTAGATACTGCGGAATATATAAAGGGGGAGGTGTATTTTGGCTCACTGTTTCAGAGGCTCAGGTCATGTCCCTCTAGCCTCATTACTTTGGATGGGCAGAGATGGCAGTGCTGTGTAGAGCTTAGGTGCTCACCTCATGATCAGAACACAAGAGAAAGATGAAGAGTCCAGATCCCACTGTCTCCTTCCAAGAACAAGTCCCAATGCCCTAAAGCCTCCCCACCTCCCATAAGTACCACAGACTGGGGCCCAAACCTTTAATACATGAGCTTGTCTCTGTGTGTGTGCTTGGTCTGCTTTTTGTGAGAGAGGGCCTCTATATAGTCCTGACTGTCTTGGAACTCATTATGTGGAACAGGTTGGCCTTGAACTCACAGCAACCTGACACAGCCTCTGCTGTGTCTTCCTAGTACTGGCATTAAAGGCATGTACCACCATGTCTGGCTAACACATGGATTTTTTAAAAAGAATATTTGAGATCCAAATTATAGAAATGTTTGTATTGTTGTTCTCCTTAGTTTCAGGCATCGTGCTATGTGTTTTCCATGTTACATTCTCCTCACAGCAACTCCATGAGGATGTCTGTGAAAAAATGAATGCAGGACTACACACACTCCTCTCTAGTACCAGTACTCAGCACTTCACTCCATGGATTTATAGCAGAATATTGAGCCAGAATCTACAACCCTCTTGGGAACACAGTCTGGTGGCTGCACTACAATAACACTGACTCATGTGGTCCTTCCAGGCTGTTCTGTCTATGACTTTTCAAGGACTGGCCTGAAACAGACTCAGTCAGGAAAAGGTGGAGGGTCTGGCAGCAATGCTGACTTCTCTGGTTTGCGCAGATCCATCTCTGGTGTGTGAGCCCAGGACAAAGCAGATCTAGGAGAGTCTTGCCCTTGCCCTGCTTTGTGGAAGAAGAAAAGCTACAGCTGAGCTGTGTAACTCCATTAAACTTCCCTGCCAGGCTCATTATTTGGCTAAGCATAAGTGTCGTGGGTTGGAGAGAAGCTTGTTTATCTTTTCTCAGTATTGGACAGGCATGGCTCTCACATACTTGGATGAACAGAAGAGAGTGAGGCACATGTACAGTAGGGAGAGCTTCAGTGCACGCGTGCTAACATTACTGTTGCAACAGATGATCTGCATTGCAGGGGCAGTTCATGTCCTTACCTTTAATCTAATGCATAGCCAGAGCATACCCAGTGGAGCGCCAGTCTTCCTCTGTGGGTAATGCATAGCCAGAGCATACCCAGTGGAGCGCCAGTCTTCCTCTGTGGGTAACAGCTGTCATTCACCCTTCGCTTTCTAGCATATGAAGAACAAGTTGGGTGGAAACCTGAGATAAGGAATAAGTGGTCAAGTTCCCAATAAGACTGCTTTCCCAGGAGCCATCACGTTCAGCATCACAAATGCTTCCCAGAAGTCACCCTGGCCCTTTCTGCTAAGTGGGAGCACACAAACACACCAACATCTGACTCCCTAGAGGATGTGGTTCAGATGGATAGCCTCTTTCGGTGTCACCTGCTGTGCTGTATCAGAAGACAGCCTCACCGAATTACTTACTGTGTCATTCTTCTTTGGTTGTGCCTTGGCTGGCCAGAGCCTGCCTACTTTCTCACATGATGAGCAGCCATGGGTGGTACAGGTCTGAGCTCTGTTTATCTCCCTAATAACCATCCCACTCTCCCCCTTGCTTTGCTAGGGTGAGTTCTGCATCCTGGTACTTCCTCAATGTGTTTGGGCTCCGGAGCATTTACTCTCTAATCCTGGGCCAAGACAATGGTAAGCAGTATAGTGGGTTAGTGAGCAGCTCCTTCCTGTTAAGGTGTAGTAGTCAGTGTCTCCCTCTGATGGTTAGCATTGCCCCACAGTGCTTCATTCCTAGTTCCTGAGGACAGTCTTAACTATCCAAAGCTCAGAATAACATGGGTGTGTCTCCCAGCAATCACTGAGCAGTACATGGTTGCTCAGACTCTGACACCTTGTGTAGGGACCCAGCACTCCATTAAGCCTGTGAACCTGAAGTCTAAAGAAGGGCCTGGCTGGATCAGTTCACTGAGCAGATTCCTCTCCAGTGCTAAACTTGGCTCTTATTCAGTGAGAACCTCAGATACTCTAACCACTGTTTGGTTTTCTATAAAGTAAGGTCTGTGGGGTTAAGAGCAAATAAAAGATAGAACAGTGAAGTACCTGACATACAGTATTGGCCTATACTGTCATGTTGACATACAAAATCCAGCTTAGAGCACCTTTTAATTTAATTTTGTCTCTGTTCTATCTGCAGTCACCCTCATTTTCTTGGACGACCCCCCCCCCACCAAGTCCCATGCCAGGGCCAGTCAGTTGTCCAGTCTCAAACCCCCCACCATAAGTGCTTTGTCGTGTTCATTCTTCCTGAGTGCTGGGTGGTCAGGAGCCTTGGGACTCACTGGGCTTGTCTTGTACTGCAGCTGCTGACCAATCACGAATGATGCAGGAGCAGATGACAGGAGCGGCCATGGCCATGCCTGCAGACACCAACAAAGCGTTCAAGGTATGTGCCCCTCACTTCTCAGAAGTGCAGGGATATCACAGTCTTAGACCAGTTCTTCCTTAACCACAGCTTCACATTTTCGGGTTTGTTTCCCACATTCAAGTGCAATCCAACATGAGCAGTATGATGAACTATGTTGTTTTGCCCCACCCTATCCGGGATATAAATCTCTTTGTCCAGTGTATCCACACTGTATATGTTATCCACCTCCTGACAGTTGAGAGGAAGAGAAACCATATTCACATTACTTTTATTACAGTATACTCTTGTTCTAGTTTTGAAATGTTTAAAAAAAATTTATGTGCATGTGTGTGTGCCTGAGTTTGTGTGTGTATGTGTATATATATATTAGTTGTTATATATATATATAGTTATATATAGTTGTTAGCTACCATGTGGATGCTGTGAATCAAACTCAGGTCCTCTGGAAGAACAGTCAGTGCTCTTAACCGCTGAGCCATCTCTTCAGTCCAAGAAGGAACTTCTTTATTCTAGTTTACAGAAATATAGAAAGAACTCTTAGAACTCAGCCAGGCCCTGCAGCACTTTAATCCCAGCACTTGGAAGGCAGAAGCATGTAGATCTCTGTTTATTCAAGGTCAGCCTGGTATAAATAGCAGGTTTCAGACCAGCCAGAGCTACATACTAAGACCCTGTTTCAAGTAAATAAGTAAGTGAAATGAAAATTGATGGGCCATGTGTAGTGGTGATGCCTGTAATGCATACCTATAGTCCCTGCCCTTAGGAGGTTGAGGCTATGGACTGTGAGTTTAAAGCTAGCCTGTACTGTAGTACAGGGTTAGGGTTGGGGTTTGAGACCTTACCTCAAAAAAAAAAAAAAAAAAAAAAAAAACCAAGATCTTAAACATAAGCATTAAAACATGGACATAATAAAAAAATTAAAACATGGGGCATATATCCATATAACTTTGGATTGGGCAGTATCTTATTTTGTTTTAGTTTGAATTTTTAAAAAATCTTTTGTATATGTCTGTTTGCATGTCTTAACTGATGAGTCTTCTCTCCATTTTTTGGGGACAGTCTCCTGCCTCTGCTTCCCAAGTGTTGGGATTGCAGATAAGTTCTGTCATGCCTGGCCTCAATGAACTTTTCAAGATTGCTTTATGAATTGAGGTGGTCGTCATGCCACATGCCTTTAATTCTGGCACTTGAGAGGCAGAGGCAGGGCTAAAGAGATGGTTCAATGGTTGAGAGCACTGACTGTTCTTCCAGAGGTCCTGAGTTCGATTCCCAGCATCCACAATGTTTTATGAACGTTCATAGAGCAGGGAGACACCTGGGTTCCTGCCTCACGGGATCCAGTGATCTTACACAGAACTAGCCTTGCTCTGCTACTGAGAAGAACAGTGCTCACACTATACTGTCCCCAGCTGTCAGCTCAGTGGCAAGCTTCCCTCCAAGGCCTGTGTTCTCTTCCTGTGCAGACAGAGTGGGAAGCTTTGGAACTGACAGATCACCAGTGGGCACTCGATGACGTGGAGGAAGAACTCATGGCCAGAGACCTGCACTTTGAAGGCATGTTCAAAAAGGAACTGCAGACGTCCATCTTCTAACCGCGAGCGGGGTCCGCTGTGTCAGGAACTTGCAGTAGCGCTTAACCTTGTAACTTCCATGGAGCTGGGGCCTCTGAGAATAAAAAGGAGGGTGCAGGGGCTGGCGGGTGCATAGCGAGGCTCGTTCTTGTCTGAGCTGGGTCCCCCTTATGTTGGAAACTAGAGGAAAATGAGTTCTGGGTGACTGCTGTCTTAAAAGTGTGTACGCGTTCTTCAGGTGACTCTAGTAAGGCTGTCAGAGAAAGGGGAATATCCCAAGCTACTGAGAATATCTCAGAACTTAGCAAAAACTCCATGTTTATAAGGAGAATTGTCAGCTGTAGCCAGTTACTATCTATGTTCAGTCAGTCTGACTTCCAGCCACAGTAAACTCCTGTTTTCTCAGGACCCAAATACCTTGCATTTTACCTTTAATTTTTTTGTTCATATTTTTTAACTTTCTTTACAAAAGTTTCTCTCTACCAAAATTTAGAGGCTGGTTGAGCAGCATAGAGCTCCCTGCACTGTCACTTGAGTCTACAGAATGACGCAGAGCGGACTGTCCCCACCTTACTGAGATAAACCTTCCAGAGTGGATTCCCAGGCAAGGGCAGACTCAGAAACTTCATATCTCTTCTTTTTTAGTCCAATGAAAACAGGTGACCCTGAGGCACAGCCAGACTCTCAAGTGCCTTTGGGCTCATCAGAGACAGGTTACATAATACAGGTTCTTGATTGGAACTTGAGAAAATATCAACTCCATTGGCCAGTCAATGGTGCTGCACTGTAAGTGGCTGCTCATTTGAACGAGTGACCTCATTTCCCAGTTCCTCTGGGCAGGAGAGAACTTAGCACTGTCAGGGCAGAAGGGCAGCTTCTGGCAGACAGGTAGATGAAGGTGCCCAGGAGTCCTCTGTCCAGGGAAGTGACAGGGCACCATTTCTGTACCAAGAAGTGGATGTGACTGCATGTTAAGCACTGTAGCCAAGAACAAGCGACTCTTGACTCAAATTAAACAGAACTGTTTTCTCTTTGCCTGTGAAAATGTTGCCTCTGTGGGTTCTGAAAGCTTTCTGCCAGTAGACTTGCCTATCCTAGAACAGGGCTGGAGGAGTTCAAGGTGAAAGAGATGTGAGCCTTTGCCCTCAAAGAACTCATAAAGAAGGTCTACGTATGTAGTTCAGTGGTAGTATGTCAGTTAGTGTACATTATCCCCAACACCCAAAGGACCTCATATGAGAGAATCCGGCTATGTTCTTTTATCTGAGTGTTTGGCCTGTATCTAGGTCCGTGTACCACATGTGTGCAGTACCTGAAGAAGCCAGAAGAGGGCGACGGATCCCCTGGAGCTGGAGTTACAGCCAGTTGTGAGCCACCATGTAGGTGCTGGGAATCAAACCTAGATCCTCCACAAGAACAACCAGTGCCCTTAACCACTGAGCCGTCTCTGCAGCCCCAGGAGATACTTTTGAGGTCATAGGACCTCTGTAAATCTGAGGGCCAGAAGGCAGGGTGACTTGTGAGCCATCTCAGAAGCAAGCTTGATCCTGATAGTGGTGGCAAGGGACTGACAGACAGGAGCTGCTGCTGGGGTGGGAGTGGTGAGTAACTGCTGTGGTGAATGCTGGGTGAGAGTGGAAGGAGCAGTGTGGAGTTCTGGAACAAGGTTCAATGCTTTTACAGCAGAAAGGCAGAGAAAAGTAACTACATATCAATAGAGAACTAGGAAAGAAAAATGACTGTCTGCAGAACTTACATAGTTACAGCAGCAGCAGCCACATTCAGTCACAAAGTGGAAAGTCAGACAGCTGTCTATGAACTGAAATATAGTATTCATATACTAGAATACTAAGCAATAAAAGGAATATAGTACTGGCACTACAGCACAGCTGATCTCTGAAACATAAAAAATCCAGTACCAATAAATATATGCCCTCTCCCCTTTTGTGTGCTGAGGATGGAACCCAGGACCTCATGTACACTAATCAAGCTGTGTGCCTAGCCCTTCCAATTTTTTTTTTCTTTTTTTTTCTTGTTTTTTGTTTTTGTTTTGTTTGTTTGGGGGCCTTATTGTGTAGCCTTGGCAGGCTTGAACTCACAGTGTATCCAATCTGGCCTTGAATTCACAGAGATCCATCTGCCTCGGGCTCCTGAGTGCTAGGATTAAAGATGTGTTCCATCATACTCAACTCCCAGCCCTTCCCATGTTGTAATGCAACCTCCAGAGTTAGCAAATTCATAGAGATAGTGGCTGCCAGGGCATGGGGAAAGGAAGGTGGAAAATGACTCTTAAGAGGTCCACTTTTCTTCGTAGGGTAATGTGTATGATGACATCATCACTGGGATAAAATGCCAAAGGAAATCAACAGAGAAAAGGTTTATTTGGGGTCACAATCACAAAGTGTGTGGTTGTCTCTGGTTTCCAGACCTGTGAGGAGACATGAAGGGCTGAGGAAGAGCTGCTTTGAGAACAGCTGCCAGATAGCACAGAGTGCGGAGTGGGGGGTCTTCTCATTTTGAAGGGCATGCCCCACTGACCTAGCTTTCTCCCCGAAGCTCTTCATCTTAAAAGTTACATCACCTCACATTAGTGCCTCCAACTGGGGACCAGTCCTTCCACGGGTGGACTACAAAGTGATAAAATGTTCTAAAGCTGGATATGACAGGAGTCAGGGCACACCCTGTGAACTTGTCTAGGATGAAGGCATATGTTATATATAGGGAAAGGTGATCAGAAGTTCAAGGCCATCCTTGGCTACATACTGTGTTCAAAGCTAGCCTAGGCTATATGAGAACCTCTCTTAAGTAAATTGAGTAGGTGATTTATATGGATTAGATCTCAACCCTGGTGCGATGGCTAGTTTTATATCAATTTGACACAAGCTATAAACCTCTGAGAGGAGGGAACCTCGTTGAGAAAATGGCTTCATAAGATTAGACTGTAAAAAAGCCTGTAGAGCATTTTCTTAATTAGTGATTGATTTGGGAAGACATAGCCCATTGTGAGTGGGGTCATCCCTGGACTGGTGACCCTAGGTTCTGGAAGAAAGGCTGAGCAAGTTGAAGAGCAAGCCAGTAAGCAGTGCTCCTCCATGGCCTCTGCATCAGCTCCTGCCTCCAGCTTCCTACCCTGCCAAGTTCCTACTTTGGCTTGCTTCAGTGGACTGTGATTCAAGATATCTAAGCCGAATAAACCCTTTCCTCCTCTCCTTGCTTTTGGTAATGGTGTTTCACCAAGCAGTAACAGCCCTAACTAAAACATCTGCCAAAACCAGGAAGAGCCCCTGGTGGTGGTGACAGGGACACATGCCTTTAATCCCAGCACTCTGGAGGAGTCAGTGGATCTCTGAATTAGGTGAGCCTCATCTACAGACTGAGTTCTAGGACAGCCAGGGCCACACAGAAACCCTATCAAATAAAACACAGACCACAGCAGGAAGGGAGAAAGGACCACAGTCCCCCAGCAGTTGGCATCGAAGTCTCATGACTGTGACTGTGAGAGGCCTTTCAGGTATTCCAGATAAAGAGTATCAGGGAGACAGTTAGGACTCCTACCTGCAGACAGAACTTAGAGGTAAGCCGTAATGTTCCTGTGCTTCTGCGCTTTATCCTCTGGGCCTCCTGGCTTTGCCTTTCTACTCCCTTCCAGCTTCTCGGCTCCTGGGCTTCAAGAGTCGGTGTGGGAAGATCAGCAAGCCTCAAAATCCTGTATCCTCTTCCAAGGATGGGTATTGTCCTTGGTCTCTGTTAATGGAATAAAGCATTGGCCAAGCAACTTGGGAAGTGTGATGGCTATTCTTGGTTTGTTAAGTTAACTACATATGGAATTAAAATCCAAACAACTGGATACATCTGTGAGAGATGTATCTTGTTTTTCCTTCATTAAATAATTTTAGGCTGGGCAGTGGTGGCACTCGCCTTTAATCCCTGCACTCTGGAGGCAGAGACAGGCTGATCTCTGTGAGTTCAAAGCCAGGCTGGTCTACAATGGAGTTTTCTAGGACAGTCAGACCTGTTACACAGAGAAACCCTGTCTCAGAAAGCCAATAAATCAATAAGTAATCATTTCAGCTGCAAAGACGTCTACCCTGGATCTTTGAAGTTAGAAGACATACTTTAATTCCGATCTTTTGAGGAGGGAAGATCCACCTTTAATCTTGGGCCACACCTGGTGGCATCCTGTATGAAGGACATGCTCTCACTGGCTGGCAAGTTCAGTCCTTCACTGGCATTAGAGCCTACTTCAGGATTCTGGCATATACTGAAGACTAGCTAAGACATCCAACCCCACGACTGAACAACTACTGGATTTTTGGTCTTTCTGTTGTATATAATATATATGTATGTGTTTCACATATATAACACATGCCTTACCTATGTGCTATATAGTCATTCTGTATATAAATTGAATGTTCCTCAAGAAAACCCTGACTAATACAAGGAAGGAATTATTCGCTTTACAGGACACATCGTAGGGGAAGCTAAGGCAAGAGCTGAAGCAAAGACCATGGAGGGGTGCTGCCTCCTGGTTTGTAGTGAGTGGGATTGTGTGTTACATGTAAATAATTGTCCTGCCTATGGGTTTAATGAAAAGCTGATTGGCCGAAGGCAGACAGGAAGTATGGGCGAGGCTACCAGACTAAGAAAACTCTGGGAACATCTTAGAGCAGGCCACGCTACCAGAGAGATGCTGCAGAGATGCCAGGAGACATAGAGGAAGGAAGTTGAAATGCTGCTGATAAAAGATACAGAGCTGCATGGCTGAAAAAAGATAATCATGAGTTGAGTTAAGATGAAGGAGTTAGCAAGTTATATGCTAGCGCTCCAGGTCAGTCAGCGTAAAATTAATGTAAGTGTCTGTGTATCTCTGTGCCAGTCTTCAGGTCTGGGCCTCAAGGCCAAGCTGCAAAGTCCAGGCCAGAAACCGCAATACAACACTGGCTGGCTCCCCCTGGTTTGTTTTCTTTTCTTTTTTCTGTTTTTTTTTTTTTTTTTAAGCTTTATTTATTTATATTTATTTTATTTGCCTTGATATTTGCCTGAAACTGGGAACTGGAACTACAGACAGTTGTGAGCTGCCATGTGGGTGCTGGGAATTGAACCCCGGACCTCTGGAAGAACAGTCAGTGCTCTTAACTGCTGAGCCATCTCTCCAGCCCCCCTGGCTTGCTTTCTTATACAACTCAGGCCCACATGCCCAGGGATGGCACTACCCACAGTGGGCTGGGCCCTCCCATACCAGTCAGCAATCAAAAAACTCCCCACAGACCAGTATAAAGAAGGCAATTTCTCAACTAAAATTTCCTATACTTGAGTACGTCTAGGTGTGTGTCAAATTGACAAAAACTGAGTAATCCATAATAAAGTGTTGTAGGGTTTCATTCCATGCATGTGTGTCCACCTTTGCACACATGCATGCTGTGAACTGAACGTAAGGCCTCACACATGCCAAGCACATGCTCAGCCACCACTACATCCCCAGCCAATCATATCATGTCTTCACCCTGCTCAAGCCAAATGATGGCTGAGCCAGTTCTGCCTACCTACCCCTCTACACTTTCATTCTGCTTTTGAATCTTTCTTATCTCTAATGTAATCTGAAACACAAGAGTAGAAGGACCAATCAATTTCTATATACCTATTGTGTTTTGATAGTTATCAATATTTTGCCAATCTCAAGTGTGTCTCCCAAACCTATGGGTTTTTTGTTTGTTTTTGTTTTGAGGGAGTGAGGCTAGACTGTTTTAAATATAAACCTCATCAGATAGGCAGATGAGTCAGGATTACAAGTTCAAAGTTACCCTGGGCAATTTAGTGAGACACTGTCTCAAAATTAAAGCTATAAAAAGGGTGATGTTGCATGAAGCCTAATTGGTATTATAATAAAAACTCTGAGCCAGATGTTGTGGTAGAGTGGAAAGATCAGACAGAGGAACAAGGCACTATTGAAACTTCTCACCACTACTGAATCCTCAGGCCAAAGGGATGATACTGTCTCCAGGAATCCTCAGATGGATGATCTGACTTCTCAGCAGAAAGGGAAGGGGCCAAAGGCTGTGGGGCCAAAGTCTGTCTCCTCCTGCCTAATATTCCTTCGTCTGTCCAGCCATATAGCTTCCTGTCCCAGTCTTCCTAGTGCTGAGATTAAAGGTGTGCGCCACCACTGCTTGGCTCTTTCTCTTTTGGACTGGATTAATCTCAGGTAGTCCAGGCTGGCCTTGAACTCACAGAGATCCAGATGGGGCTAAGATTAAAACGTGTGCCACCACTGCTTGACCTCTACGGCTAACTCTGTATCTGGCTCTGCCCTTTGATCTTCAGGCAAGCTTTATGTTTTAGATTAATAGTATATCACCACAGGGCAGGAATTGGATAGCTGGCTCTGAGGACCAGCACTTGTCATCCAACACTTGGGAAGCAGAAGCAACAGGGCTCGAAGTTCAAAGCCAGACTGTTGTAAGGTTAAAGCCAGCCAATGCTACTTGAGGTTAAAGGGGGAAGGGCAGGGGTGTTGCTAAAGAAAGGACATGGTTCATCTGTGGAGCATTTACCTAGCATGTGCAAGGCTCTAGATTCAAGCTCTAGTATTGAAGTAAATAGATCCTGAGTAGATCATTTCACACACATTCTTGTAAGCATCTCTAACAGGTAAAGAACATTTATTTATTTGGGTTTTTTTTTTTTAACTTTATTTATTTATTTGCCTTGAACTGGAGCTACAGACAGTTGTTAGCTGCCATGTGGGTGCTGGGAATCGAACCCGGGTCCTCTGGAAGAGCAGACGGTGCTCTTAACCGCTGAGCCATCTCTCCAGCCCCCTTTTTTTTTTTTTTTTTTTGAGACAGGCTTATATAGCCAAGGCTTTCCTGAAACCCTCGATAATTCTCTATTTTCAAATCCTGAGATTACAGGGGAGTGTCGCCACACCTGGCCCGGCATGCTTATTCATGAATATATTCAGATGTTTTCTGATCATCTCTGTTTTAAGATTTTTTTTTAAAATTTCCCGTGTATGCTTCCTTGAGCATATTATGTATACTGTGTATATCTGGTGCCCGCGGAGTCCAGAAGAGGCCATCGGGTCCCCTTTCCTAACCGCTTACTCCCGTCTCCTGCACCCTAATGTCGTTTTCAAGCCAGTCACTTGGTAAATAAACCATGTTATTTGTGCTCTCTGTAGAATTCTGTGACTCTTTCAAAACTACACATATCTTCTCCCCATATACCCCCTCTTCTTTTTAGATTTTTGGGTAGTGTTTTGTTTGGGGGGACAAAAGTCTTGCACAGTAGCCCAGGCTGGCCCTTACAACAATCCTACCTCAGACTCCTGAGTTCTGGAGTTATAGATGTGAGCCACTGAGCCCAATGGGAACTAAATCTTGAGTCTGCTTTTTGCTGGAATGAACTGATGAGAGTTGCATCGTAGATGATTAAGCAAAGGGAACACCAAGTCATGACTCCCCAGGAAACCCCAGGTGTCCAGGGGAGAGACTTTAATCACTAGCCACTTCTAAATCAGTTTGGAGACCACAAAATCAGGACAGGAAACTGTGACAATGAGTAGAAAAGCTAAATGCTACATAGTTTCCAACACATTAATGGGTGATATCTAGCAAATGTCTGTAATCCCAATACTCAGGTAGAGGCAAGAGCTCAGGGCCAGCCTCTGCTACAAGGCAAGTTTAAGGGCAGCCTATGTTATATGAGGCCCTGCCTCAAAAAATAATATAAATATATAATGAATGAATAATAGCTGAGCATGATGCTACATCACAGCACTTGGGAAGTAGAGATAGGTAGATAAGGTCAAGAGTAGCTTGGGCTATATAAGAGACTCTGCTTCAACAACAACAACAAAATAAAAGTTTAAAAATTTGTAAGAGGGGCTAGAGAGATGGCTCAGAGGTTAAGAGCACTGATTGTTCTTCCAGAGGTCCCGAGTTCAATTCCCAGCAACCACATGGTGGCTCACAACCATCTATAATGACATCTGGTACCCTCTCCTGTATACTGTATACATAATAAATAAATAAATCTTTAAAAAAAAATTGTAAGAGGGCACAGTAGCCCATGCATTTCTTCTTCCTGTGATCAGCCTGAGGTGACTTGTGAAGATGATTCCCTATTCTCTTGACTCAGAAAAATCCTACAAAATCATGAAAATCAAGAGGTTCCAATCTTCAGAATCACTTTAAGTAAACCCATAAAACTGCCCAGGCCATCAAGAGTATGCATCTCTGAAAATCTGCCAAGTATCTTAAAGATGTCACTTTAAAGAGGTAATATGTGCCATTCTGGCGGTACGATGGTGGAGTTGGTGAGTGCATTCAGACCAAACAGGGTCGGTAGCCCAAAAAGAGAATGTTTCTGTGCATGCTTAAAAATGCAGAGAAGAATGCTGAACTCAAGGGTTTAGATGTAGATTCTCTAGTCATTGAACACATCCATGAACAGAGGAGCACCTAAGATGTGCTGAAGAATTTACAGAGCTCACGGCCAGATTAGCATGAGCTCCCCCTGCCTCATCCAGATGATCCTCACTGAAAAGGGACAACTGTTCCAAAACCAAAAGGGGGGTGCACAGAAGAAGATATCCCAGAAGAAATGGAAGAAACAAAGACTATGGCACAGAAATAAATTCAGTTTAAAACAAATGCAAATAAAAGGTTTTCTTAAAAAATGAGTAGTATCATCAGGTGTGGTGGTGCATGCATTTAATCCCAGCACTCGGGAGGCAAAGGCAGCCTATCTCTGTGAGTTCCAAGCCAGCCTAGTCTACAGAGCAAATTCCAGGACAGCCAGGACTGTTAGATGGAGAAACCCTGTCCTGAAAAACAAAAACAAAAAAGAATATCTAAAGCTAAAACAACTTACATACGCAGGCAACCAAAGTGAAATATTTACAAAATAGATATAAATACCAGAAGAAAAAGACAGACTAACAGAGCGTTGAAAACAGTTGGGTCTTTGCTTTTAAAATGCTTGACTTAACAGCAGCTGACTTCCTTAAAGGATCAGGACTGTGGAGTTGGGACTGGGGGAAGCTGAAATCTGAGAACAAGCTCAGGCTGCAGCTAGGTTAGTGGATGAGCAGCATGCCCTTGGAACTGAGGACAGCTGGCAGGGCACCGAGTAGGCTCCGCAGCCAGCCCCAGCTCCCACCTGTTCTGCCTTTTGTTTGTGTTGCCCGGCCAGAGCAGCCTGCCAGAGTGAAGATGTCAGCCCATGGTTCCCGGCATTGTCTACTCTGAGAGACTTCATCCCTGCCAGCCACACCTCCTCTGCCTTCCCGGCCCATGGCTCCCCTAGGTGATGGCTGGAAGGACCAGGGCTCACATGGAAACCCTGCTGTGTTTTTTTCCCCTCCGGAGGACAGACAGGATATTATCAGAGCCTGGCTCTGAAGTCAGTCTTGTGACTTGGTAATTGCTGTGTGACCTTTAACAAGATCCTTTACCTTTCTGGGCATCTGCTTACCAGCTTCCAAATGAAGAACATGGAGATGCAAAGAACTGCTGTGAGACTTTGGAAGAAGGGTGCAGGTAGGTTGTGGCACATTTGTCATAGACTAAATGTCCCCCCTCCTCAAAGATCTCCAGGATGATGAGGACAGTTTCTGGACTGAGACCATCCCAATGTTTACCTGGAAGCCAGTGTTCCCTACTGACACCCGCCTCTGTGCCTTGGATCTGCTCAGCTTTCATTTTGGCCTCCGGCCAAAGGGATCAGAACATGCTGCCTTTGTCTGGAGTCTCAAGCTTAGAAACCTCATGGGATCAAGCTCCCCACTCCAAAGAGGGCAGGCAGCTAGTGGACAGTATTGTGGAGGGGGGCAGGGCAAACAGCCTGAGGACCCGAGCCAGGCCAGTGCTGAGCGATGTGTCTGCTCAAGGGGTGGTAACATTTTAAAAGGCCCACCAGAGAGTTGGAGAGATAGTTCAGTATGGCACAAATCCTACTTGGTATTTAATGAAAACCCACAGCCAGATATTGGAGAAAAGCTGGAATATCAGAGAGAGGAAACAGACCACAGTCAATTCTCATCCAGCCAACTTCTCAGGCTGAACAGGGTAAATGCTGTCTTCAAGAGCCTGGCTCATTGCTCCTACAGAAAGCCTGAATGTCTGGTTATGCCTGCCTTAAATACCTTTCCTGTCCAATTGTTTCACACACAACACACACCCCTGCGCCCCAGTTGCTTCACTTCCAAGTTCAACTCTGCATCATAAACCTAGAGTTAGGATTAAAGGTGTGAGCTACTACTGTTTGGTTGTTAGGTTTTGAACTCAGAAACACAGATAGAGCTGTCTCCTGAGTGATGGGATTAAAGATGTGAGTGACCACTTTCTGACCTTCATAGCTTGACTGTGGGTGATTGATTCTGTTCTCTGATATTCCAGGCTGATTTTATTAAATATACAGAATATATTCTCCACAGTTCAGTCAGGAAACTGCATTCCACATTAACACAAAGACCTGAGTTTAAGCCATAGAAGCCATGTAAAAATTCAGGCATGGTAGCAGTTTGCCTATAATGCCCATGTTGGGGAAGCAGAGATAGGTAGATCTCCAGAATCCAATGCCCATTCAGTCTCTCAGCATCTCAGACCACTGAGAGATTCTGCCTCAAAATGGGGGTTGACATTGGGACTAGAGACTAGAGAGGTGGCTCAGCAGTGAAAGCATTGGGTTCAATTCCCAGCACCCACACGGCAGCTGACAGCAGTATATAGTTCCAGTTCCAGGGGATCTGCTGTCCTCTTCTGGCCTCAGAGGCACTAGGCATGCAGATGATGCACAGTCACATAGAGGCAAACACTCATAATAGATAAAATCAAGGAGACTTACAGTGGTAGCTCATGCCTTTAATCCCAGCACTTGGGAGGCAGACGCTGGCAGATTTGTGGGTTTGAGGCCAGCCTAGTCTACAGAGTGAATTCTAGGATAGGCAGGGCTACGGAGCACTCTTGAAGCCCTGTCTTGAAAAGCACTCACATATGCACAACACTGCCAAGCAGAGATTCAGTGGGCCGTGTGAGAAAAACCAAGAGTCCTCAGCTACCCAGCACCCTTGGGACTCCCTGCCTTCCCACATAGACTACCCGGAGGGTTCCCCCAAAGGAAACTAGGAAGGTAGGAAAAGGCAACAGATCTAGATGCCCCCCACAAAATGCCAATTACCTGCGATATAGAGAACCAAGATCCAGATAACAACTGGCAAGACTAGAACAGCTGTATCTGACAGCAAACAGGCTGGATGCTACATGGTGTGTGTGTGTGTGTGTGTGTGTGTGTGTGTGTGTGTGTGTGTACATACACAAGCCCTATGGAAACCTAGGAGATGCACTGGGTGACAGGGGAATGTGGTAGCCAGGAACTTTAGCTCATCTGGAATCTAAGACCAAGCGCCCTAAGATTGAAATCACACTGTCAGGAGGGCGGCTTGCCTCAGAGTTTCACTCCATGACCACTTAATAACAGCCTGTTGCTTTGGTCAAGAGCATATGGCACAGGAGGCCTGCTCACCTCAGAGTGGTCAGGAAGCAAAGAGAATGAGAAGTATCTAGGGCTTTAAAATCCCCTCCAAGGATACCACCTCAGTGACTCACCTTCCTTCCAATAGGTCCCACTTCTAAAAGGTCTGACCATCTCCTCAAAGTTCCCTGGGCTGGTGAACTCTTTAGACCAGGTTGGCCTTAAAGTCACAGATCCACTTGTCTCTGCCTCCTGGGTGCCGGGATTTAAAGTGGGCAGTGTGAGTGCTACCACAACCCAGCTACAGACCTAACTCATATTCATGGAGAAGTAAAGTCTAGAAAATAAGAGGTGAAATTCAACTTTCTTCTCAACTGGACTCATTTCCAAGAGTCATATCGAAAGGGGCCCATTGCTAGCCATAAAAAACTAACAGAAGAGATTTATCACCATAATGAAAGCCCAGAATCCTCTTCTCTAGAAAATGATGGAAAGAAATGGAGAGAACTCCAGAGGAAAGTGGGCTACTACCCATCCAGCTCTGAAGAGCCTTTCAGGAGAGCAGCTCAGAGCCTGAGGTAAAGTGTGACACTGTCTTCCAGGCTCCAAAGAGCTGTGAGACAGAGATGTGCAATTGCATCTGCCTGCAGGATGCATCCCTGGTAAAAAAATAAAATAAAATAAAATAAAATAAAGGGACACCCCTCTCTGCAAGATAGGTGTAGTCTGCTGTCTGCAAGGGTGTTAACCAGATACTGTATCCTGAAACTCTCTCTGTAGACTAGGCTGGCCTCAGACTCAGAGCTCTGCCTGCCTCTGCCTCCTGAGTGCTGGGATTAATGACCTGTGCCACCACAACTTGGCGAACTGAATGTTTTTAAAACTACATGTCAGGGGCTGGAGAGATGGCTCAGCGGTTAAGAGCACCATCTGCTCTTCCAGAGGACCCGGGTTCGATTCCCAGAACCCACATAGCAGCTAACAACTGTCTGTAGTTCCAGTTCCAGGCAAACACCAAGGCAAATAAATAAATAAATAAAGTTTAAAAAAAAATAAAAGGGGGCTGGAGGGATGGCTCAGCGGTTAAGAGCACCGTCTGCTCTTCCAGAGGACCCGGGTTCGATTCCCAGCACCCACATGGCAGCTAACAACTGTCTGTGGTTCCAGTTCCAGGCAAACACCAAGGCAAATAAATTAGTAAATAAATAAAGTTTTAAAAAAAAAAAAAAAAAAAAAAA
>PVIH01009844.1:15923-28694 GCA_004025045.1 Sigmodon hispidus | reverse complement strand
TATCACTACACGGCAGTCAACAATCCCAAGAAGCAGGAATGAGAGTAGCACCTTCTCCGCCCCAGGGTTCCAGGACATAGTCTGAGGCAAGATGGAGGGTGTGAGGGGCCTGTACACTTCCCGTCATCTCTACCCATCACAGCATACAAAGCAACTACACCTGGATTTTTCTAAACAACTTTTATTTCCTCAAAGTCTTCCTTAACCCAATGGAACAAGAAGCTGCCACTGAATAGGGCCCACTATAGGGGCTGCTTTCTTTTCTATTCCCTCCCCCAATACATATATATATATATATATATATATATATATATATATATATATATATATATATACACACACACACACATGTCAAGCACAACTGAGGGTTGACCTTTTCTGTAATGGCCAGAGGAAGGAGGCCACAAGGAACAGCCCTCAGCTCAGCTCATGGAAGAACTTTCTTTTTCCTTCCTTGCCCCTACCCCACCTTTGGGCATTGAGACTGGAGAAGCTGTTGTGGTTGGAACCCAGGGCTATGGCTTCTTACAGTAACTGTTGTGCCACTAAGGACACCCAAGCCTTTCCTAGCAATATAAGGGACACAGAGGCAGGTGGGTCTCTGTGAGTTCAAGAATAGCCTCATCTACAGAGTGAGTTCAGGACAGCCAGGGCAACACAGAGAAACCCTGTCTCAAAAAAAGCAATGTGCCTAGACCATGCAATGCTGTGCAACTATGGGAAAAAGAGGATAAAATGCATAGGGATTGTGCTGGAAATTTCTGCACAGCTACTGCAGGGCAAAGTGTATTATAGAATAGTATACATAATGTAATTCCATTCAATTAAAATACATGCTTAGATAGATGATTTACATGATAGAGATAGTTTTTTGTAGGCAGAAGTTTTTTCCCCTTGGTCCTGAAGCCGTTCAATCCCAAATAAACACACAGAGGCTTATATGAACTACAAATTGTTTGGGCTATTGTTCAGCATTATTACTGATTAGCTCTTACATTTAAAGTTAACACATATTTCTATTTATGCTTAGCCATGAGGTTCAGTACCTTTTCTCAGTGCAGCATTTTCATTTTGCTTCCCTGTGTCTGGCTAGCAAATGTATCTCTGCCTTTCCTCTTCCCAGAATTCTCCTACTCTGGTTGGTCCTACCTATTCCTTCTGCCTGGCTATTGGCCAATCAGTGTTTTATTAAACCAATATGAGTTACAAATCTTTACAGTGTACAAGAGCATTATCCCATAGCAATAGACAGATAGACAGAGAGTTTTTTGTTTTTGTTTTTTGTTGTTGTTGTTTATTTATTTATTTATTTGCCTTGGTGTTTGCCTGGAACTGGAACTACAGACAGTTGTTAGCTGCCATGTGGGTGCTGGTAATCGAACCCGGGTCCTCTGGAAGAGCAGAGGGTGCTCTTAACCACTGAGCCATCTCTCCAGCCCCTTGTTTTGTTTTTTTGAGACAGGGTTTTACTGGATAGCCTGGTTATCTTGGAACTGACTATGTAGACCAGGCTGGCCTCAAATTCACAGAGATCCATTTGTCTCTGCCTCCCAAGCATTGGGATTAAAGATAATTTTCATCACAACTGTCCTTAAAAATAAAAACTTGAAAAAGGATTTCTCTGTATCCCAGGCCCCAGGCTGGCTTTGAACTTGCTATGTAGACCAGGCTAGCCTCAAACTATCTTCCTACTTCTTCCTAAGTACTGAAATGGCAAATGTGTACCACCACTCCTGGTCATATATGATACTCCACCACCACCTGGCTCAGGTTAAGGTGTGTGTGTGTGTGTGTGTGTGTGTGTGTGTGTGTGTGTGTGTGTGTGTTGATACAGAGTCTCGGTGGTGTGGCTCAGGCTAGCCTTGAACTGGCAATGTAGCAAGAATGAGGCTAACTGATCCTCTTGCCTCAATTGCCCAAGTTCTAGGAACATGTCTTAATAATCAAAGGAAACAGTGTGGTAATGACTGTGAATGAATCATGGGGGAGATCTCCCAGACAAAACTACAATTTCTGGGGGGAATGTTTTTTTGTTGCTTAAATAAAGACAATCAGTCCATACTATTTTTACAGTTTATATGACCAACATTTTAGTGAATGACAATCCACAGGAAATGTCTCCTCACCATTTCTGACAACCACAGACATTCTTTGTGTGACTTTTTGAATGAATTCAGTTGAATAGTGACCATCTGAAGGGCTGGGATAGAGGCCAATGATACAGTGACTAGCATTCAAGGTCCTAAGTTCAATTCCCAGCATTGAGGAAGGATAAAAGAAAACAGTCATGAGCATTAGGAATTAGCACAGAAGGACTTGGAGCATTTGGCAGCATCTCTGAAACCTGAAAATGTGCAGAACCTCAGTTATACCTCTGCTAGATTACCACATATGTTCCATGTGGGCTGCCAGATTGGGCCTTCTCCATTTCTCCTGCTGGTAAAAGAGGCTGAAGATAAACAAGGCGTCTGTGGTAGTTTAATAAGAATGGCTCCTATAGGGGCTGGAGAGATGACTCAGAGGTTATGAACACTAACTGTTCTTCCATAGGTTCTAAGTTCAATTTCAGCAACCACATGGTGGCTCACAACCATCTGTGATGAGATCTGGTACTCTCTTCTGTATAATGTACACATAATAAATAAATCTTAAAAAAATGGCTCCTATAGGCTCATGTATTTGCATGTTTAGTCACCACAGAGTGACAATATTTGAAAGAATTAGAAGGATTAGGAAGCGTGGCCTTGTTAGAGGAAGTGCATCATTGTGGGAGGGCTTTGAGGTTTCCAAAGCCTGTGCCAAGCCCAGTGTCCGTCTCTGCCTATGAATCAGGCTGTAGCTTTCAGCCTGCCTATGTGCTGCCATGCTCCGTGCCATGATGATAAAGGACTAAATCTCTGAAACTGTAAGCAAGCACTCAGTGAAATGCTTTCTCTTATAATAGCTGCCTTGGTCATGATGTCTTTTCACAGCAGTAGAACAGTGACTGAGATAGTATAGTATCCAACCTCAAAGGCCAGAAGAAATTTACATGATCAACTGACCACATGCTATAAAATACCACAGCAAAGACAAGAATGAAGTAGATTTAGGGCAGGCAAGCTGTCTCAGCAGGTAAAGAAGTTTGCCTCCAGTCCTGAAGACCTGAGTTTGATTCCCAGGACTCCCTGAAGACCTGAGTTAGATTCCCAGGACCCATATGGCAAAAGGCAATAACTGACTCCATAGATGTGATGTGGTATTCAGGAACCCCCAACACACACACACACACACACACACACACACACAATCTAAAAGGAAGAAAAGACAGAAGGAAGAAAAGATGGAAGGAAAAAGTAGATCCAGGGACAATTACTTGGAAAATGTGTCAGAATGTACTGTGAAATTATGGAGACAAAGGCAAGTTGTAAGAGCAATTAATAAAGTATAGACTCATCTTTATTTAATATGCCCTAGAAAAGACATGGAAGGTATGCCAGGCTATAGGGTAGGAACTACCTATGGCTGCAGAAATCCAGAGGAATCCTCCTTGTCTAGGGAGGTTATGCAAATAAAGCTGGTTCTAGCAGGGAGGGACGCTGCAGGGTTTCCCAGGGGGTTATGACACTACATAGACTGCGCAATGTGCGAGAGAGGGGCTGTGAGAACAGTGGGCAGAGCCCATCCCCAAAGAAAGGGTTAAGTATCCCGCGCGCCTGTGGGCGGACTCGGCGATGAGATCGGCAGCGCCGGGCTCTGCTGGCCGAGCCTGAGCATCACCGAGGATGCGGCGGCAGCAGGAGAGGCTGCAGGGACGCGCGCAAGGTGAACGCGGGGCTGCGGGTGCAGCGCGCAGGTGAGGAGCTGGCCGAGGGAGGGGGCGATGGCAGGACCCAGGACGGCAAGGAGCAAGGCCTACAGCCCCCTAACCCCTTCGCGGGCATGCTTGGTCAGGCCTGCAGGGTACCTACCCCCACACTGCGGGAAAGCCTGGAGCCAGGGGGAACGGAGCTGCAGCAGGAGGAAGAGAGGTAACCCGAGATGGACCGGCTCCTGCAGACTGTCCTGCAGAAGCCCTCATTCTGCTTCCCCTCCCCCGTCATTTTTCACCCAGTCTCAGCCGCTAATTGATCTCACCTCCCCTCAAACCTGGCCAGCCACAGGACCCTCAACCCTGGGCGAGCTCCTTCCTTGTCTGTGAGTGCCCACATCTCTTACATTGGGGGTGGTGGCAGATGGCATATTATTCACTGAAGGCCCAGCTCAGCCATCTCCTCTGCAAAGCTTACAGAGCTCCTATGCAAGATGAGTCCTATGTGCTTCAGTATCTCTAGAGCGTGTGCTCATCTGGCTGTGCGACCTTGGGCAAGTTGCTCAACCTCTCTGACTCTCAGTTGCCCTCTTTCCTTTCCTGTCTAATGGGTACTTGCACTTTGTATGGGAAATTGAATGGGTACTTGGTTTAGAATAGGCGCCTAACTGAGCAAACAGTTCAACACCGAGCATTGTCAGGAACCTATATACATGTCAGGGACCCCAAGGCTTTTCTTAGCTCATCTTAGTTCCAGCCTCAGAACTGATGACTTTATGGATCCCCAGCCCCCAGCCTGGGGCTTAGTAGATATTTGAGAGAGACCCTATCAAGGCTTAATCACAGTCTGACTTAAAGCTGCAGCTGAATCCCGGAGGTTGTATGTGAATCCCCTGAAACTACTCACAACCTCCTGTGAGTCTGGGGCACTCCTAGGAGAGGTATCTGGAGTTAGTTACCAACTGTCTTCTCCAAGTTTCTGAGCCTCTAAAGGCAGCTGTATCCAAAAGGAAAGACATAGCCACAACACAGCAGGCCCTCAGCTGGCTGCCCACTTCATAGCCCTTGCCCCAACACAGCAGGCCCTCAGCTGGCTGGCCACTTCTGGCCCCTCCTACCTCCCTGGCCTACTTAAGGATGGACTCAGAGACAGGGACCTGGTAGGAATATCCACTTGGGCTGGGACTGTACAGGGGCTGGAGGTGTGAAATGAAAGACAGGAGTCCCGGGCCAGTGGCAAACAGGAGATGGTGTACAGGGGTGTTGCCCTTGGAGTAGGGAGAGCAAGGAACAGAAGGCTTCCCTGGTGAGCAGGTGTCTATGCTGATACAAGTTCTGTTCCCATCTTCTCTGGGCATGGGTGCTGACCTCTTTCTTTTTAAACACACTTCTGCTCAGACCTCATCACATCAAGCCTCCCTAGCCTTGTGATGGTCATGCAGTAGAGCCCTTGCCAGCTGACCACCAGCCACCCTGTAGGATGATATGTCCTGAGCTCACGCCTTCTCTACAGCCTTTGCATATGCTGTTCCCTCTGTCAAATGCTTTTCCTTCAGGTCTTCAAATGCTTGGCATTTAATTTAAGTGTCACACCAAAGAGGATCTCCTGGCACCCCCACCCCACCCCACCCTGTGGAGACGCTCACCCTCCTATTGTCTAATTCCATCTTATTTTCTTCAAAGATAAACTTTATTTATTTTAGAGAGGTCTCACTATGTAGCAGGCCTGGGACTTGCTATGTAGGCCAGGTTGACTTCGAACTCACAGAGATCCTCCTGTTTCTGTATCAAGAGCTAAACTTCAACATTTTAAAAAATTATATGCATCATGTATGTGTGTGTGCCCGTGTGTATATGTGGAGATCAGAAAGCAACCTAAGGGAATCAGTTTTCTCTTTTCACTATGTGGGTCCTGATCAGGAATCGAACTCAGATCATCAGGTTGACAGCAAGCCCCTATATCCACTGAACCATCTCGCTGGCCCTTAACTTTAAAAACATTGGGTCTGTTTGGTTTATTTCTTGAACCAGTGAAGGGAGTGGGTGGGAAGAATCTTTTAGACAGAGGTTAAGGAGATAGGGCCCTACCATCAAGTTCCCATTGTGGGTCTGACCCTTATGTGTCGCGTTATTTATGCCTCATATGAATTCCCTTGAGGTAGACGCTCTCGTTAGCTTCATTTACAGATAAGAAAGCTGCAATGCTGGAGAAGCAAAGTAATCACCCAGGAGACAGAGTGCCAGGATTCCAATTCAGGCTCCTCCTCAAATGCAGGGCACATTCCTCTTTCTCTTTTATTAGAGGTGGGCCTTGGTACATCTAATTTGAGGGCAGGCAAGAAGGCTCAGCAGGTACAGAGGCTTGCTGCCAAGCTCCCTGCGTTCGATCCCTGGGACCTATGCAGAAGGAGAAAGCTGACCCCCACGTTCTCCTGCTCTCCACACACTTTCTGTGGCAGATATACCTCCTTAATTAAATGCATAAATGGGGGCTGGAGAGATGGCTCAGCAGTTAAGAGCACCGTCTGCTCTTCCAGAGGACCCAGGTTCGATTCCCAGCACCCACATGGCAGCTAACAACTGTCTGTAGTTCCAGTTCCAGGCAAAACACCAAGGCAAATAAATAAATAAATAAATAAAGTTAGTTTAAAATAAATAAATAAATGCATAAATGTAATTAAAAAATTAAAGCCTGATTTCAGGGACTGGAGAGATGACTTAGCTAGTCAGAGCAAGTAGTACTGATGGAGTGAATACCCAGCACTGAGGTGGTGGCTCACAGATGCCTCTAACTCAGCTCCAGGCAATCCAACAATCAACTCTGCCTTTCACAGACACTGTACTTAATGTATACAACCATCTCCATCAAATTATATATATATATATATTCATATAAGTAAATATTTATATCTACACATGTATAGATATAATTTTAAGAAATATTCAAAAGGCTGTGTCTGGTGGCACATACCTTTATTCCAGCACTCAGAAAGGAGGGGCAAACAGAGCTGTGTGAGTTCAAGCCTGCCTAGTTTACATGGCGAGTTCCAGTTCAGCCAGGGCTACATAGGCCCTGTCTCAAAAAATGAAATCTTAACAAAGAAAAACTTGCAATTTCATCAGGTTAAAGAGAAGGCATTCTATGCTGAGGGACCTGAGTGTCAGGGTGGCTCACTGAGTGCTGCACAGTGGCTGAGCCACCTGCCATGGCCACCACCTTGGAAGACCGGGAATAGAACTCGTATTCTCTTCCAATAACAATGGGGGTCAAACGTTTTGAAAGCAAAACAAGTGCTTTGAGCAGAGACCCAGTTTTTAAAAACTTTGACACTGTTGCCAATGTTTCTCTTATTTGCCCCTGGCCCCTGGAGGAATTCATGGGAGCACTAAACCCTCACATCCAATTCTCTTTATGTTTTCTCCCCTTTTGTAGGCTTATCCAGTGAGGTCTAGAAGTCAAGGGCTCTACACTCAGGCATCGAATTAAACCATGGCCCCCAGCTCACAAGGCTCTGTATGTCATCCTCTTCTGCTATTGCTGTTGCCATGCCTGGGGGCTGGCCCTGCCCTGGGCAGAGGTCTTCCAAAGCCATTAGAGGACTCAGAACCTCATTTGATCCCATCAGAGCCACAGACCTTTGACCTCTTCTGGGAGAAACTGAGAAATGAGAGTTCCTGGCACAGAGGCATCCCCCAGGCTCCTGCTGATGGCCCTGAGAGGCTAGCAGAATCTCCCCTAGGACCAGCCCTGCGAGGACCCAAAGCAGCCCCCGAGGTGCAGGGTGAAAGACTCCTAATAACTGATGACCTTCAGCTTGCCCGAGGGCTTACCTCCCAAGGCTGGACGGGACCTCCTGACTCACAGGAGCTTCCAGAGCCAGACGCACCAGCCCCTCACCCAGTGGGAGCACCCCATCTCACTTTCATTGCTACCACTCCCAGCCCTCAACTCCAGACAGTCACTCTTGTCACAGCCTCACAGAAGCCTGGGGGCCCAGTAGGACAACAGCCAGCTAGGAATGAGGGTCTACTGGCCAAAGCCAAGACCTCCATTACACAGGCTTCTCCCTGGGACTCCCAGGGCTCTCCCCTTACTCTGGTACCTGAGACAGGTGCCTTGAAGAGGCTAGTGCTGGGGAAGCAGAGTGGGTATGAAGAGGGTTTCCAGGAGGCTGTCCAGGGCCCCCTACTTACCCATCAGGGTACAATAGCTCCCGAGGTTGGCTCACCATCCCCAGTTGAAGTAGCATCTACTCAAGACCCCAGAGCCCAGCTAAATCTGGCACTGGCCAGAAGCCTTCCTCTTCCTGAGGAGCTGCCAGATGAGCCCCCCAAAAAAGCTGGAGCTGGGGATACTTGGGAAGTCAGCTCTCTGGGACCTCAACCTGAGCAGACTGACCTCCTTGGTGGACAAGACTCCCCAGCACCCCAGCCCATACCACCTTCAGGTTCAGATACGTCTGATGAGCACCTAAAACCAGGTAGGTACCCACCACAAGGTGGCTGAGTGGGGTTCTGAGGACCAATGGTCCAAGGCAGCTAGGTATATCTCTGGGTATCAATTCCTTTTTTTCTGACAAATTACAAGGGTGATGGTGCTTCCCTCCTGGGGGATTGGATTTGGGAGAATCCTGGAGAGTCAGACAAGGTGCTGACTATTCTTGCCATTTCAGCAATAGCTTCAGTGAACAGAGCAGACCCCATCTCCCCACAGCGAGTGAGAGGAGCAATGGAGGCCCCAGGAACCCCCAAGTCCTTCATCCCCGATCTCCCAAACTCTGCTCAAGCTGCAAATGGAACGGAGAGCCCCGGGAGGGCCCTGCAGCCAGGTGAGGCTATGGCTACGGGTTAGGGAGAGTAACCAAGAACCTGTGCTTAGTGATGGGCAGAGGGGCCAGGGCTAAAGGAAGAAAAGCCCCTGCTTAAAGCAATTGGCTAGGAGCCCTCTCAGTGGCTGAGAACAATAAAGCAATGCTCACTGGGGACTCCAGGAGAACATGCTGGCTCTTCTGAGCTAGAACGCTCTTCTGTGCAGCACAGACATACCTTGTGCAGTCAGTCATTCTCCATCCCACCTGGACCCAGCACTCTGGATGCTGGGACAAGAGGATCACAAGTTTGAGACCTGCCTGAACTACATACTGAGTTCAAGGCTCAGTGAGATGTTTCAAAATCAAACCATGCAAAGGGCTTGGAGATGCAGCTTAGTGCTAGAGTTATTGCCTGGCATATGAAAGGTCTTGGGTTCAATTCCTAGCACCCCCCCCACCAAAGTTAAGAAGGAAGTTCACGTGTGTCTTGTCTTTACTAGCCACTGGGAACCAAACTAGACATTGTGCCCTTGTCATGATCCAATGACTGTGGCGGGTGCTATTATCTTCACTTGATAGACGTCCTTGGAAATTAATTTACTAACTACAATTTTGAATATGGAAAAATCCAAAGCACTTTGTGTCTGTTTGGGGTTCTGTTGTTGTTTCTTGTTTGTCTGCTTGTTTAAGATGGGTGTCTCAAGTAGCCTAGACTGTTCTTGAACTCACTATGTAGCTGAAGATGGCTTTAAAGTCTTGGTCCTCCTGCCCTGCCTCCTATTACAAGCATGGGCCTCCACTCCCCGCTCTCAACAGCACTTCCCAAAGAACCCTTTTAATATTGTTATTATTGCAGATGAAGCCGAGGAATGGCCGGGTCGCCCACAAAGCCACCCTCCAGCACCCCCTGTCCAGGCCCCCTCGACATCTCGCCGTGGCCTTATTAGAGTCACCACACAGAAAGCTCTGGGCCAACCACCCCCTCCAGAGTCCTCAGCCAGCTCCGTGGCTCCAGCCCCAGCTTCTAGCCCCCCAGCCAATGCCACCGCCCCTCCCTTGCGTTGGGGACCCCTGCGGCGGGTGCTGAGTTTTTCCTGGGAGCTTCATGTCTATGGGGTGGGGGTGCTTTTCCTGCTTCCAGCATTATTGGCATTGGTCACACTGGCAGCCACCCTAGCGGGACCCCGATTGGCACTAGTAGCTGCCGTGTTGGTGTTGGTGGCTTCAGGGCTGCGATCTGCCTACATGCTCACCGATCCTTATGGCTCTCAGGCAAGGCTGGGAGAACGTGCCGGCCTGGTGCTATACAACCTGCCTTTCCCATTGCTACTCACTGCACTAGCAGCACTCACACTGCTGGGCCTGGGTGCAGGACTGCCACAGCCTCTGCAGAATCCGCTCCTGCTGGGAGCCGTGGCACCGGTACATGCTGCAGGTTTGCTGGCCACAGACCTGTTCTCTACCAAGCCTGCTCTGAACCTCCTGACACAAGGCGTATCTTGCGCCTGGGGCGCATCAGTTGCTCTGGGCACACTCTGCCTCTGTCGACGGCGCCTGCTGGAAGGCCCTAGGGGCTGGGACACCAGTCCAGGCCCACGGCTGCTGGCTGTGGCGGGCTCACTGGGGATGATAGCCAGTGGTCTGCAGTTGGCAGCCTCGCTCTGGCTGTACCCAGGGCCCGGCGGGGAGGGTCGCTTCTCTTGGGCCTGGTGGGGTGTGCACTTCTGGTTGCGTCTGCTGGAGCTGACCTGGGCACTGGCCCTGGCGCTAGCCGCCCTGGCCGCCACGCGTCCCAGGCCGCCCACGGAGCACGCTTGCTGGGCTAAGCTGCTACGCCTGGCGTGTCCCGCGCCCACGGGCAAAAGCGAGGTGCCCGATAGACCAAATAATTGCTATGCTGGGCCTAGTGGCCTGACCTCAGGCGGACTGGACATCAGCAAAAGCCTCATTCGCAATGCTGCAGAAGGTGGGCTTCCTGCCACGCCTGGTTCCGGCCCCTGGGGTTCGGCTGCATCGCTGGGTCGCGGTCGCCCAGGTGGCCCGGGGATGTCCCGCGGCAGTGTGGGGCCGGCGCCGTCGCTGAGCGAGTTGGATCTGCGGCCACCCTCGCCCATCAATTTGAGCCGCAGCATCGACGCAGCGCTCTTCCGCGAGCACCTGGTCCGAGACAGCGTGTTCCACCGCTGTGGCCTCCGCGGCCTGGACTCGCTGCCAGCAGGGGGCGCCTTGCGGCCTCGCCGCGGCAGCCAGCCAGACGCTGAGCTCGACGGCGCGGGCGCCTCCCTGCTCCGAGCCCGTTGCCGCTCGCTCAGTGAGGTCTGCTTGCGGAAGCCGCTCCCGCAGCACTTAGTGGAGCCGCCTGTGAGCGCGGCAGCGGGGACTTCGGGCAGCTCCCTGGACAGTTTCTCCAAGGGCTCACTCAAGATCAGCTGGAACCCGTGGCGTCACGGGCTGTCGTCCGTGGACAGCCTGCCCCTAGATGAGCTGCCCAGCACAGTGCAGCTGCTTCCAGCACCTACCCCAACCCCTGCTCCTGCCCGGGCCGGGGAACCTCAGAGCGACGGCCAGCAGCGCTGCAAGCCAAGTGAATCTCGAAGCGCCTCCAGTGACACCATAGAACTCTAAGAGGCTGCCAGGGAGGACCTGGACCCTCCACTCAGAGTCCACATGAAGTTGTTGAGCCAAGACAGTTGAGCGTTTGAAAATTGGACTTCTGGGGCCCTCACTTGACTGCAGCTGCCAGGGACAGGCAGGCTTGAATTCACCAAGTTTTTTGTTTTTTAATATTTCTATTTTTTTCCAGCAAATATTTTGCACAGAGGCTGTGAGTTACACGGAATACAGGGTGGACGTGCATGGTTTGATCATGGGGAATAGGGATCAGGTACTCCTGATACCTCAATATGGAGAGATGCACCTCACTTGTCCAGATTGACTGTCCTCTTTGTGCCAAAGAAATAAACTCTTCCGATTAGGCTCATGCCTCCCTCTGGTCAAACCAGAATCCTACACCCTGACAGGAGACACAGGAAGCCCATCTCCACAGGAAGCTTCCTGAGGAAGGTTGCCTCTGGCTTTGGTAGGAAGAGCCACCAGTATCTCACTAAAAACCCATCTGCTACGCCATCCCAGCTCCTGTAATCCCCACATTAGACCCAATCGGAAAGCATCGTGCCCACTTCGGAGGCGAGTGTACTCTGGAGGTGCCCTGCAATGGCAGCTGGTATTCAACCCAGAAAGATCAATTCCTCCGACATCTTTCTTCTTCCTCTCTCCACTTTTTTCTGTTTTTTAATTTTTAAAAAGTTAGATTTATCTTATGTATGTGTATGAATGTTCTGCTTGCATGAATGTGTGTACTATGTGTGTGTCTGATACCCAAGAATGTCAGAAGAATGGCGGATGGTTGTGAGCCACCACCTGGGTGCTGGGATTGAACCTGGACCCTCCAAAGGGGCAACGAGTGCTCTTAACTGACCCATCTCAACAGTCCCTTCCCGCCACTTTTCTATCACAGCAGCCCTCAGTTTCCCATGGTTGTGGAAAGTCTCACTGGGGAAGCAGTGATGGGTAGTTCAGACTGAAGCTTTTCCAGTTTTCAAGACCTTCCTTTATTTCCTGAGATGAATAAAGAAGTCGATGGCTGGGGTGTGGGAGAAGAACAACAACAGGAACTGGCAGCATGCACCTGGCAGGAGGGCTATGGTGGCCCCACCCCTGAGGGACAACTCTCATCCTGGGTGAGACCAAAGCCTGCAACCTCCCTAAGCAGAAACTGTCTTTTGAAATTCACACTGTAATGTCTGCCAGTCCCCTGGGCAAGGTTCTCATGGCATCAGCTTTGGGGCTTCTTTTTCACCCCTGGGCTACTGGGGTCCTGGGATGCTCAGTAAGGCAGGTAAGAGGGTGTTTACCCCAGTCTCGAAGAGAAACCCCACTGCCCCAGGTGTCTAGCAGGAGAGATATGACCTCTGGGGGGGGGGCATCCAAGGTGGGAGGAAATCCTGTAAGCGGTGGGGCAGGGATTATCTACCCTTGATAAAGCCCTCCAGCACACGGTCACTCCGCTCCGACAACCAGTACCCGGTCATGGCTGCCACGGCTCCGATGAAGATGGCAGTGAACACCAAGTCTCCCTTCGCAGCAAGTGTGGCCAGTGCACAAATAATG